>JZLH01S0460324.1:47582-66752 GCA_001188425.1 Eucidaris tribuloides | reverse complement strand
AAAAAAATAATCAGATAGGAAAAAAAATTGTAGCATCTTGTCCAAATAGTCACTGGCGCAGTTCACTTTTAATATATGGTTGATAATATGGGTTCGTTTGCTTTATTCAAGGTGAATGTTGCACTCTTCTTCAAGAACCGCAGCACTTGAAAAATTGTTGAGAAAAAACAGCTGAAAGGGAGTGATTTCAGAGTGCGAACGACATGAACGAATAGTGTTCTATGGTGTAAATCGATGCAACAAGCAAAATACAAAACACAGACACACACACACACACACACACACACACACACACACACACACACACACACACACACACACACACACACACACACACACACACACACACACACACACACACACACACACACACGACACACACACACACACACACACACACACACACACACACACACACGACGACACACACACACACACACACACACACACACACACACACAGACAGACAGACACACGCACACACACACACACACACACACACACACACAAGGGGGTCATTAAGTTCACAACACCGGTTTCCTTATCCATTTTTTCTGAAGGAAGTATTTTCAGGAAGGGGGAGAGGGGTAGTTTGGCAACAGGAGTGTTTAAACACCCCCAGACACACCCCTTCTCCTCGGTACGCTTGTGGATTACAGATTTCTTTCAGCACGTTCGCGATCATTCGGCAGACAGCTGTTGAAGCACACACTCATGTTTTCAATCAGGCAACAAGGTCTGATGATGAAAGGAGATATCGATAGGAATAATCCAGGCCGGTGAGTTGTCACTAACATGCAGTGAATGTTTATGACCATGGTGACATCACCGCCATATCGCACTGAAAGATGAATGAAACAACTGCACGAAACAAATATGTATTTACATACTGCAAAAAGGGTAAAAACTGTAGTGTTAAGTCCGACATCTTTTTTTGTAGATGTCGAATATGACGTTAAATTTAATAAACCCACGATGTTAAAGATTGGTGTTAGCAGTAATTCTTTCGTGTTCAACACCACATCTGTTATGTTGGGCGACACTACGGTTGTCAAATCGCAAAAAGGTCAATTTTCCTTCAATTAAACGTTTTATTATTTTGATCATCAATGGAAACTGCGTTAACAATAATTACAATGCGAATACATGGGTGGAATGCTATTGTTGCTGATAATGTTTTCCAAGGCACAGGAGGAACGCAGTAAAACGAAGTCAGTAATAGTTAACCGTAAGCTCACAGAGCTGAATCCAAAAGGTTAAAATTACCCCTAATTATAAAGAGAAATATTAGACGTAACATAGAACTTGGTGCTGATCTTAAAATTTCAGCTAACTTAATTTTGGCAGAGCAATTTATGATCAATTGGATTAATCAGCGGAGGCTGAGGTGAAAGTTTTCATGTATGTCACGTCCCACTACTTAAAATTCACTTTGCATCTGACATTCATCGGAAGTGCACGACAGGTATTCGTAATAAAAGTTCGATTCACGCACCCAAAATAGATCATCGCACTTTTGATGAATGCATCAGACATGTCGACAATTTAAGATGTCTTGCGTGGAAAAAAAGTAAAGCCAGCCCATCATAGCACAACCTCACATAATCATCAGTAGACCTATTAAATTGCGGATGCACTATTCTGGATTTGAAAAACTCTTAAAGAAACGCATTTTAGTACATTTTGAACAATTCTGTTTTTTTAGCATGTTTACAGAGGATCTTGCACAATTTATTGAATGAGATCCTCGTAATTATATTCATTTTGACGAAATCCGCATTTGTAATCCCCTTGACTTATGCTTGTGTATTCCGGTCTTTCCTCCGCGCCTCATAGCAATCCATCATTGCAAGCATGGGACATATAATCAGGGGTCATTAACGTACGAGGGAAACCTAGGTTCTCGATCTGTCGTTACCAAGAAACATGCATTGAGATGATTGCCACAGCATGACTCTCACCCTAAAACCTGATGTTAAAGGCAACAAAATGGTCTAGAAAATAAAAACCAGAGGATAATCATAATCAGTTTACTAGTTCGTTTACCAAATATTTCAACATCTATTATTACGAATCTTTGATGGCAACTGGAAACTTTATTATAACTGTGATGATTAATGGAACTTTCATTTACTTAAAGACTTATCTTTTATTTGAAGGTGATGTTAACTTATATCTATATAACTTAAGCTTGTGTCCATTCGTTAGACAAAATTTATGCGGTAGTCGTAATAAAAAAATAACGTATATCACCATGATATATCGCTAATTATAGAGTTCAGTGTAAAGAAAAGTGTAATAGCTATGGGCCTGCTCACAATAAAGTAACACAAAAACGTGGGTCCTTAGCGTAGTAAATCAGCACCATATATGTAACTGTCAATATTTGGATCAACTTTGTTGTTTAGTTCTACAATGGCCTTTTTTCAGTTCTTGTAAATTTTAATGTCTGGTGTAACATGTAAACGTTGATGAATACTTTAACATCTACGTCGGATGTGAAACAAATGCACAAATCCATCAACACCTTAAAACAAATAAGTCCCCTCTCGATGGTTCCAATCCACTCCTAAAATCCTTTGACAATACAAATGATATTATTTACTATGTGGGAATACCGATATTTAAATCAGATATGAGAGTTTCAGATATGTGGGTATAGACATTAATAGATACTAAGATTCGTGAAAATCTTTCTAGTGGTTATACATCAAAACATTTCAAGGGTTGCAGGTCTTGCAGGGAGTATTGATTGATTGATTGATTGATTGATTGATTGATTGATTGATTGATTGATTGATTGATTGATTGATTGATTGATTGATTGAGTGAGTGAGTGATTGATTGATTGATGTATGGAGGAATTGATTGATTGATGGAGGGACTGATTGACGGTTTGGTGGATTAATGGATGGGTGGAAGTATTGATTGATTGGGGGATTGATGGAGGGATTAATTGGATTGATTGATTGATGGAGGGATTGACTGATGGATTGATTGATGAATGAAGGGATGGATGAATTGAGTGATTGATTGAATTTATTGATTTCTTGATTGACGAAAAGATTGAGGGATTGACTGATTGATTGATTGACTGACTGATTGATGGATTGACGGATTGACGGATTGATTGATGGATTGATGGATTAATTGATTGCTGGATGAATTGATTGCTGGATGAATTTATTTGATTGATTGATTGATTGTTTGATTGATATATCCATTCATTCAATCATGTATCTATTCAAATAATATAACAAATGTTTCTGCATATTTTCACTTACTTCCCATATGGTAAGAACTTTGAAATTATTTTCCCTTCAGAATGATTTTTTTTGTCTCCATTACAATATCTGTCGAGACTATGAGTACAGGAACCTACACAAGTACCAAATAATTAATGATCCCCCTCTGTTTGAAATGCACAACCAAGTTGTTGAAGGCCCTAATGATGGAAAAGTTTGTATAAATGTCATTTATTTAATTTGATTTATGTGGGTATTGATATGATTTATATTTGCATATTATGCAAAGGAATTACCTTCCCTCATCTGTTAAACAATCCGTTTGTTCACTCCGGAGTACAATTTGTTCAGGGTTTCATTTTCAGACCTTTTCAAAGACACTTAGAGGATGGAGAATTATCTAGCTCAGATGTTTTAAACTGTGGTCATTGCTAAATTGTGTCTTTAATTTCATGATCGATTTCCAAATCACTTCTTTTATTGAGTTAGCCTGCAGCCTGTCAACCTTTAACGGCTTCCCTAGAATGTGTTATCCCCTGATGCTAATATTCGTAGCAGGCTTCTGATGGTTCTAGCACGGAGTAACTGATACTTCAAGCCGTACCTTTCGGGCCTCCTTTTAATTCACCAGGTCATATTCCCGCTGCCATACTAGTCTGCTCCCCAGGCCAAGTTCAGAATGGAATTCGTGTTTACAAATTCATTTCCTCTTAGTGACACGTTGTCATGTTTTTTTTTTTGCAATCTGCCGCAACTTGTGCCCAACCTAACGTTGTTATTAAGCTTTATTCATTTATTATTTCGCATTTTTTTCTGTTCATCTCAATTTTCACCCCTGTCACTAAATTAACATTTTGTCTTGTTTATTTATTGTTCCTCTGATTTTGTAGTTCTTGAAGTACTTGTTTCTGATTTTTGCAGTTATAATAAAATAAATGCTCAGTCAATATACATGATGATAATAATCCATTTTACTTTAAGATGATCAATACCCATAAAGTATGAATTGTACATATTTGTCATAAGTCGAATTACAGGTGCCAATCAATCAAATTACATCAAATCATAACACACTAAATCTCACGCACATACCGGTGTCGGCCACTTTCACGCACATCTAACATCTTTGTCTCCATAGCAACGCATCCGCACGACATCCGTACTGCATCCGCTCCGCACCCGTCGTGGAAAACCTGTAACGTCCTCTGTGAGCTAGAAGCGAGACGGCGTTTGTGTCTGAACAACGGACTAGAACAAGGTTATTACCATGTCTGGTGGGCTCATCACACTAAATTACAGTCGAATGTTATATGGTTTATTACGTCCTCGCTGATTGGCGGGCGAGGGGGTTACAGACATTATCGTGCTTACAGATCCCATCTGCGAGAGGCGGAGAACACCGTGAGAGATGCATAACTCGGACAACATGAAGTGGGGCAGTCGTAACTGTGTCACCCATATGGCACCGTCATGCAGTGTAGGTCATCTCTATACTACAACAATCCTTGCGTCAGGGGACCCCCTCTAATTGATAGTTTTTGTTTGAGCCTGTCAAAGTCATTTTCTATAAGTGCCTGTTACTGGAAGGTTGTTAATAATTAACATAACAGTTCAAGCAGATAGAATTAATACACACAGCTTGGAAAATGCAATTATGATTAAATTGTTTATTTTTCAATCATTTTGGTTTTCTTGTCATAATATATTCATTAACTGATTTCATTTTCATATCGGGTAACTGCAAATTATACAAAATGATTATCTAAGATTTCTGCGTATAGTGACAGATGTTTGTAAATTCGAATAAAAATGTAATTAGCTCTTATTTATCGAGGTATCAGGGGTTTTTACTTCTGTCTGAGCAATGTGGTATAACTGTTGAAATGCATATCATGTCCATTATATTTGGGGTGTGTTTTTCGTCATTAATTTCGACAAGATTTACATGCACATTTTTATTTGTCTTGTATAGACCATTCCTTTGTATGTCTGGAGAGATACGATGTTTAACCAAATAACTATTTCTAGAGATGTTGTTTTACTGCATTAGTATTTACTGTTTCTCGGATGAAACGTTTTAACTATGTGAAAGATCATTAAAGAAGTAAAAGAATGTATATCTTTTCTGACGACGGAGAGTCGGGATACATTGTTTTACCAAATTATTTTTAGCCGAAATGAGAAATTGTTAGCATTTAGTTTTAGATAACTTAAAGCCCAAGTATAGTTTTGGATCGAACTTTTGGTCGAACAGACAACTTTTTCGTCAATCTTTCACAAAGTATTTAATTATCACCACATACATCAGAAAACAACATCAAACCTATAATGAAAATTGTTTATAGTGACAAACTGGGATGTTTGAATTATAGGAGAACATGCAGTGGTATAAATTTCCTTTGGGAAATGTCGGGGGTCCCCCCCCACCGACGTTTTACATTTTGAGTATTTTCTCAAAAATGGAGGAGTTTCAGAGGGAACAATTTCTAGGGACTTGATAGATCATAGGTCAGGGTGGCACCGACGGGGGGGGGGGGCAAATCGGAAAAGCATGGGGGTTTTCATGAAATTTTGGCCTTTTAGACATTTTCGCCCCTATTGGTTTTCGCCGTCCCTATGATTTTACCCTGGCGCCGCCACTGATATACAAACTGTAGGTGTATCTGTAAAAAATTATAGCAAAGAAGCTCATTTTTTTACCATTTACTAAAACTATATTTGGGCTTTAAAGACCAAACCGAGTTGAAAGCTGTTTTACCACATTATGGCCGATGGTAGTTGTTTAAGTCATTTATAGGATGTACCACTGGATAGAAGCGTTTTAGTTTCAAGTGGAACACTCCGACAGAGTCCATGGTTCGTATTTTCATCATTGACAAGCTTGTTTTATTTTACGAGCTTTTGCTTTTAAGCTAAACCCGTATGGGCTGTGTGGATCCCATTTTCACCAAATAAATCACATGATGTCAAGAACCCTTTAGAGTATTTCAAGGATTTTGTTATCTTAATAATTCCCTGTCAAGAGGCATTTCAACAATACAGATCATAAAAGTAGTCTTAGAATAGTCAGGCATATTTTTACGACATTGTAACCGGACGAGTTGGTTCAGTGGTAGAGCGTCCGCTTCTGGTCCGGAAGATCGCGGGTTCGACCCCGGCCGGGTCATACCAAAGACTTTTTAAGAATGGTACCTTCTGCTTTCTAACCAGGCGCTTGGCATTCTAGAACAGGGAAGGGTAGAGCTGGTAGAGCAGTCTTTGTGACTGAAGTGGCTACCCTGGGTAAATAAGACGTTATTATTATTATTATTATTGTTGTTGTTGTTGTTGTTGTTGTTGTTGTTGTTGTTGTTGTTGTTGCGGTGTCATACTTTTAGAGACTGATAACGAGAAAATGAATGTGGTAAATTGTCACACAGCCAAGCGGTTTCTCCTGTTCTATCATTGAAGTCTAAAGAGGTTAGAGGTCTTTATTCCATTCTGCGTCAACACTGTGCCTTTAAATCGCAAAAATCGACTTTAACAGTATACCATGTTGTAACTTTATTTTGGGCAATTTCCCTGTCGCGACCCCCCCCCCCCCCCTCCTCCCAGTCCACATTTATAGCAGTGATGAATTCATGTACTGTACCTTCCTGCCAGGTATTGAATTGTAAAACAATACAGAACGACGTGTGGTTTGGTGTCGCAGAGCAGCTAATTCTGACAGAGACAATTTCTTAGTGGTACCCAAGCAAAGTGATGGTCGTACAATTGTCATCAGAACATAAGGTTCCCCCGGCATAAGGTCAGGACCCTTATGATAGTGAATGATACAAGTCCTTCGTACACGCCCGTGTTCCCCTCAAGGAAATTCATACCCTAATGAATCGGATTTATCCTTTAATCCCCATACTTTATTTTCAAAAATTCGGAGCTTGAACTTGATGCATTTTATGGAAATATGAAATCGATAAATTCAGAATTACGTGCGTGAAGTTGGCTACGATCAATAAAAGCATGTCGATGACGCCAGCTGATTATGATTATTGATGAGAGTGTTCATACATTGACCGATTCCAGGATTCAGTGGGCCTGCGTGAGACTTGCTGCAGAGGTACAAACCGCCCGTTTAAATTTATGATTTGGATAATTACGCTTTGCTGATATATAAAATTTTACACGAACTGCTCATTAACTTTGTACAGCGTATGCCAAAACATACAAATCAAATGAGATGACGGAAATTGAATCGAAAGGTCGGATATTTTGGCCTTAAGAAAATACCAAAGCAAGTAGCTTGAATCATGAGGGAAAATTTCCCCAAGTAAATTGAGTGAAGCGGAATATTTTCAGAAATCAAAAAAAAACAAAGCTCAAGCAAATTTGGTTAAGCCATTGAAAAGATATTATTTTTCAGAAATTGGAATAAAGTTTGTAAAAAAAAGTAGGACTTTCATAAAACTTAAAGTTTACTGTCCTCGTTGCTCAGGCATGTTGGGGCTAAAATGAATCTGCATACACTTTTAAAGTTGTTTTGTGGGCAGCCCTGATGGAAGAGATAATAATAACCATGTGTCTTGTTTATCAAGGGTAGCCACTTCAGTCAAATACACTGCTCTACCAGCGGGCCCTGCATAACATGTTATCATTACTCCTTTCTGTCCTAGAATACCGAGCGCCTGGCAAGAAAGCAGAAGGTACCATTTTTTTTAAGTCTTTGGTATGACCCGGCTGGGGTTCGAACCCGCGACCTTCCGGGCGTACGTGAGCCGGACACTCTAAACCACTAGGCGATCACACTGGTCATGGAAATTAACACTTGTTAACATTTATATTTAAGATAGGTGGAGAATATTGTTGTGTGACTTCATGGACTCAAGCAGAATTGCCATCTACAGAGCGAGACATAAATGTATTCAAGTTTTTTGAAACACAGTCCCTTAAATGGCTTAATATTATATGCTTATAAACTTTCAATGTTTTATTTATGAAAATATTGTGGACTCACTGAATCCACATTTACATCTGCGGAAAGCATTCCTTTGATTTTTATTTTAAAAAGCTTTCAGATGCTACCCATTTTAGACAAACTGTACACAAATACGGTCTCTACAGTTGCATAGTTGTTTCAACCGCGCCTTTAATAAATCGTGTGAGAGGCAAGAATAATGAGCATCTTTACTAGCTCCGATATTTGATGATAAACTCTTGTGACGGACGACAAATAATGTATTTATCCTTCAGAAACTGTCCTTGCTGTATCGCGACAGATCTACACGCTTTGTGCCCATGGTCATGTGACACTGACAAATTAATTATATCTAACCGAAGTCAGTGACATAATGGTGGCTCCTAAATAACGAGTTTTTTGCCCATATGTTACAGTCTATGTAATGTTGAGATTGCTTTACCATGCAAATCAAAAATATCTTAAAGGCACACATCTAATCATATTTTATGAAACAAACTGTGCTTGTCTGTAATTATTCACATATTGTAAAGCCGCTTTTTTCAATGTATACCTCTATAACCGACAAACAAAATTCATTACGTTTTGAAATTGAATGATCATAAAATGGTGTATTTTCAAGTTTGTGTGTGTGTGTTTGTGTGTGTGTTTGTGTGTGTGTGTGTGTTGTGTGTGTGTGTGTGTGTGTTGTGTGTGTGTGTGTGTGTGTGTGTGTGTGTGTGTGTGTGTGTGTGTGTGTGTGTGTGTGTGTGTGTGTGTGTGTGTGTGTGTGTGTGTGGTGTGTGTGTGTGTGTGTGTGTGTGTGTGTGGAGGAGAGAGGGGGTGCTTGTGAGCGTGGTGGGAGTGTTTTCCGGTATGTGTTACATGTAAGAGGTCTTTAAATAAAACTCAAAATTGATGTTGCTTTAGCATTAACAGCTAGTTCATTAATGTATATTTGAACTCTCGACGAGATGGTAAGATATCCGTTTTGTAGCTGCAGAATGATAATTCTTCTTATACCTGTTTTATCATTATTGGGCTTTTTTTTTTCTTATAGTATTATTTATTGTGATGAAATCGATATTAATTGTTCGTATTTTTTTCTTACTGGAAACCCTGTAACTCTGTGATAAATTCAGTGTTAAATGATAAAGAAACAGGTCGTGCTGAAGTTGAACGATTAACATGATCAAAATGCTTATAAATATCCCATCAGGTAACTGAAGAATATTGTGCTGTTTTCTTTTTTATATGGTTGTTTGTTTATGGTCATTTTGCATTTCAATAACTGATGTTGTAGTTATTCTAAATATGTATTTCGATGCAGATAACGTTGAGTTCAAAACTAGAAATAAAGCAAAGCTAGTTTTTTTCTGTCATTACATACGAAGACACTATAATATATTTTCGTGAAGGGATATGTTTAAACTGTTCACCTATCCAAAGGTAGGGGAAATTAGGATGCACGCACAATCTGTTGAAATAAAATTTAGACGAATAACTTGTGCTGAAGAATAAATAAATAAATAACAAGTCCCTTTCGCATATCTCTTTGCTGAAACACATTTTTCATATTTTCCTGGAATTTGGAGAGACAAATAGTGAGGGATAATACAGCTGGGATTCTACTTGACGTAGACGACGGTCTAAATTAATTCTTCATGATTGAGCGAAGAGATGTATGTGCCATAAGCCCGATTAAAGTACCGCTTGTTACATAGCACTAGGCCGATACTTTTAGTCCCTAATGTATACTTATACCTTATGATCATAATACTTAAAGAACTCACCTGTTTAGTGATACTACTTAAACAAAGACATAATTATTATTGCAAATAGTGGTATTGTTTTCAAAGAATTTGTAATGGTAATATGCCCCTAACTATAATAATATGTTAAATGATATTAGCCTTAATTTGGTATTTCGAATCCAAACACTACATCAAATTATATTTGTGACTCGGTAATATATATCATTAATTTATAATGTTCGTTTTTAGCATTCCCACAAAAGCGACAACTGAAAGTCGACAGCTACCATCGTTTGGGCGTTAATAGACAGACATGTACAAAGGGAGAAAATAAAAGGGGGAAAGGGAGGACTTAAAAAAAAAAAAAAAAAACGAGAAAGAGACATATAGAAAAATGAACGGATACATTAGATAGATGCAAGGGGATAAAAGGCAGGGGCGTCGATCCGTGTTTCGGAGTGGGGGGGGGTAAAATGGAAAAAAAACCCAAATTTTCGTATATTTGATGGTTTTATAGTGCTTTCCAGTGTTTTTAAAACATATCCTTGTATTTCATATTATGAATGGTTTTCCAAGTTGTACAAAATTATTGGGGAGGGGGGGGGGCAAATCGATATGCTTGCCCCCCCCCCGCTCCCAGGCTATCGAACGCTCTGATAAAAGGTGGGAAGATTATAGAGTATAGATGATAGGTAAATGGACAAATAATAAAAAAAAATGCCGATAAGATTTCGTCTATGGATATTATAATGATCGCTTATCAAGTATGATAACTATCTTGTATGTTTTGCGTATCATACACTGTATATTACATTTCATACATTATTTTCGAATGTATACACGCCTTCACATAATCACATATGACTCTTAATACGTAAACATGTACATAGAGACAAAAGTAGATGATAGATAGATAGATAGATAGATAGATAGATAGATAGATAGATAGATAGGAAAGTACATGCATATGTGCACACGTTCCATTTCATGCTTATACATAAAGTGTCATGTTTATATGTTCACGAATCAGTGCATATACATGACACCTGTTATACATCCTTGTATCTGTTTCGTGTGCTAAATATTAAAAAAAAAAAAGCTAGTGCTAGGAGAACAGTGCACGTTCGAGCAGGTTGGATGTTAACAAAAATAGACATATGCTGCGCATCATCTGGGGAATGGAGTCACGGGTTCTAGTGCAGTATCCTCGATAAATCGAGAGAATTACAAAATATTTTTTATGAGAATAAGATAAGATATTAAGAAATAAGATACCAGCGGTGTGTATGCTTTTGATTCTCTCTGCTTACCTGCTATGTTTTGTCACTACCTTTCGCTCCATCCTCTTGTCCATTTGTCACAGCTTGTCTGAAAAAATGGCGGGAATTGCTGTGTAATGATAATGAAGTCAGCTTGTTTTCGAGTAGATGTATTTGGTTGAATCCAAGACCCCCGATATTGTGATTCTTAAAGAAAGTACAGGATGCTGTGAGGTATCAGAAGCTGTTACTCGACCAAACACCTGATGAAGATTGATTCCGCAGGTCGTCACAGCCGTTGAACTCGGAGGAGAGTTAGGCGGAGTAAGAAGTCACTCTGCATACGTACCTTCTGCGAGCTTTTATATACACATGTAGGCAGTGTAACGATACAGGGGAAGCCGAGAGAAGCTACAGGAGATTTCTCGTGTTTTCTTTGGACAAGTTCATTGACAGAGTAATTGTTTGAAGTCGGAACGAGCTGTCTTTGTTTTTCGTCCTTGAATGGCATACCATATCGCATATTCACGCATCGGTGAATCAATTCTTGATTACCTGATTACAGACTTCCAAAAAATACTTGCTACTTTAAAGAATAGAATTCCTTTGTGAAGAAAGTTCTCGAGAATTCATCGAAATAGTTATGATATACTCGACAATAAATGAAATTGCAAGACAAACAGTTTCGGGATACAGCCATTAAGTCTCATTCCATGTCTCGTCCACCATTTGAGCTCTTTATATTATTTTAATAATTTTAGAATCATAGGAAAGAATTTTACTGATTATGCTCGATATTTTCTTGCATGAAAATTTGAATATATACTGACGTGTTATTTATCTTAACCCTGGGTAGTGTATATCGCAACATGTTATTTCAGACGTTAACACGTGCGATAGCCGTTTTTGTATCATTGTTGCATAAAATGTGTTATTGATTACATACAATCAGATTAATGGGGTTTTGTAACTGTATAGTTATGTGATAAATGTTTCAGTTTATTAGCCAGAGATTTTGGTTTTGCATCGACTTCAATAACTTGAATTAAATCCCACCTCCCTGATCTATCTTTCTATCTCAATTCAGTGACGTTTATCTGCATACCAGTATAATCTGCCATTCTGCCTATGTGAGCAAAGATAGACAGACAGTAAATTAATAGATGTATAGGTAGGTTGATAGATAAGTAGGTAGGTGGATAGATAGAATGATGGATAGATAGATCGATCGATCGATCGATCGATAGATAGATAGATCAATAGATAGATAGATAGATAGATAGATAGATAGATAGATGGATAGATAGACAGATAGATAGATAGATAGATAGATAGATAGATAGATAGATAGATAGATAGATAGATAGATAGATAGATATTCAAGTACTTGTTTGTACATGTATCTTGTTGCCTGCGCATTATTTACCAAATCACCGAGAAACATTGCAATTTAGAGGAAAAATAGAGATTTTTATTTTATTTTGATATCTTTAAGACATACTTAATCGAAAACGACAAAGATTACAATTATTAAAATTGCAATTTACACCAGCAGTGCTTATCGAAAGGAAACATATCGTGGGAATGAAAAAAGGTGGTCATTAGGTACAGTAACATTGCGTAGGCCTAACAAAATATGGGAAACCAACCACAAAATTCCGAATACAAATTTCTTTCTTTCTTTGTATATAATATTCCTTTGTATAAAATACATTTTCCACTCCGGTAGACCTACACCTTTCATGCGGAAGTGTTCTTCTATCTTAGGTGTCAACTGTTTTGACTAGAAGGAAATGGACCTTATGAATGGGGGTATCACAAGTTCACAACTAGTTGATGTAACACACTGAACATTCCCTCTGTGTAAGTACAAAATTGATTTCAGCAAGAATATATTGTGTAGTTTTCTTACACAAATTAAACATTGCATGAAATCTGGGGCAAAATATATGCCATACATTAACATTTTCTGTACATTTCCAAAAGCTATGAATGGAAAGAAACATACTCCCTAGTTCAGGGGTGGTGCCACGGAGGGGGGGGGGTGTCAAAGGGGGCGCCCCACTAAAATTTTCAGCAATAAGAAAATCACGGTGTTTGCAAAAATGTAGGTCTATTTGACATTTATGCCCCCGACAGTTTTCGCCCTCCCTGATATTTTACCCTGGCGCTGCCCCTGCCCCGGTTGGTTTCGTTCATTACGTAAATGTGTGTGTGTGTGTGTGTGTGTGTGTGTGTGTGTGTGTGTGTGTGTGTGTGTGTGTGTGTGTGTGTGTGTGTGTGTGTGTGTGTGTGTGTGTGTGTGTGTGTGTGTGTGTGTGTGTGTGTGTGTGTGTGTGTGTGTGTGTGTGTGTGTGTGTGTGTGTGTGTGTGTGTGTGTGTGTGTGTGTGTGTGTGTGTGTGTATCGCCTTTCAAACGGGACGTAAGTGAATGAACTCCAAGTTCAAGATTGGGGACGGTTCCCCTCCAAACTTGGCAGTAAGTAAACCGTAGATGACGCTAATGTTTAGAATATGCCAAATTTGTAGTGTACCCCCAACGTCCCCGGTTACTGGTGAACTATCATACACATACACAAAACGTCCCCGATTGCATGTTGTACACGGGAGTAGTGTCCTCGATTGCATGTTGTTATACGGATTGTGTTTGTTTGTTTTTTTACTGTCCCCGTTTGGCGGCAGCTACACGTATAGGTGTGTGTGTGTGTGTGTGTGTGTGTGTGTGTTTGTGTATGTGTGTGTGTGTATGTGTGTGTGTTTGTGTGTGTATGTGTGTGTGTTTGTGTATGTGTCTGTGTATGTGTGTGCGTGTGTGTATGTGTATGTGTCTGTTTGTGTGTGTGTGTCTGTCTGACTGTCTGTCTGTGTATATGTGTTTGTGTGGGAACTATTATGGGGAGCATTTTATAATTGAATATTTTATTTTGGAGACATTTAAAATCCATATTATGCACTTTATATTCTTTTCAGTTTTAACGAACAATATTATGTACGTCTTCACTTTACTTTGATGTTGAAGGTCCAGCATGAATATTGCACAATCAATAAAAACACACATGCAAGCGTTATATGTACAATTAATACAATATATATGTATTTTTATTATCATTTACAATCATGTCATCAAGAGTGAATTAAGCTGCATTGCTAGTACATACATCACATACATTAATCATCATTGCCAAATATGGAAAAAATATTCGAACAAAACATGCCAAGTCGTCCACTTTGCACTTTGACCCTGTATGCTGTGTTTGTTGTCGCCTTTACATTCCTCGTCTTTGTTATGGTAATGTGATCATGTTATGTTAGTGATAGTCTTTGTGTATGGAGGTAGCCTTTATAGAAACGTCAATGGCCTGTGCTACCTCCCCGACACTCGGTATTCGTGGTTTTGTAATTGTGTTGTTGCTGTTGTTGTTTTTGTTTTTGTATGTATTAATAATATAGTTTGATCATTCTTATTAATTTGTATTATACTGTACAGTATGCTTTTAATCTTGTATTGCATGTTACTTTGTTTTTATTGAGATGTGGAAAATAAATTTGAATTTGAATTTGAATTTTGAAAGGGCTCATTTCAGAAGCAAAAACTAGCTGTCTCTCAACATTTAATGTATTGAAAAGCATTTCACCAAAGAAATGTTTATTTTTCATATTCCACAGTATTGAAGAATATCAAATTGATTTCAAAACAATCAAAGGTTTTCGGTACAACCATGTACTTTAGAAATACTCCACGTTCCAGTCAGAATGCTCTGGCCATCATCAAGAGAATGAGGAAGAAAAAGAAAACCCTGGTATTTTATACCGACAACAGAAAACAAATAGTTGCTGACTGATATTGGTTCTCTGTTGCTGGTATAAATACCAGGGTTTCCTCGCTCCTACTCATTCTGATGACAGCCAGAGTATTCTTACTGGACATGGAGTTTTCCCAATGTACATGGTTACACCAAAAAATCTTTGATCAAAATTACAACTTCCCCATGCAAAAATTTAAGTCTTACAAAATGATTTAAATCATTCACTACTCAAATAAGAAACATGGTGGACATTTAAGTCCAATGGAAATTCCAACAGATGCACGAACGCCCTCTACACATAAATCATCTGGCTAGCAGGTCATTAACTTGATACCCATTGTCTGAAACAGGGATGTTAGTGCTGTACTAAATGTATGGTACTAACATCCTTTTGCCAGAGAGTAGGTATCAAGTCAATAACCTTTTGCCAATCACATGTTTCTCACAAAATGTCTGTTGAATTTAGTTAAATTGATTCCCATCATACAACATACCACAATGTTTACAGGTCATGTAAGTATTTTTTTGCAGGTGGATATTGGAATTTATAACATTAAACAATTATGTTAACACATTACATATACAAACAATTACACAGTCAATGTGAAAAAAGTATACAGATCATATATACAATCATATAATCTTTTATACCATCATTTGCAACATTTTTGTCAGTAATGTACATATTGTCTCTGTATAGTACTGATTAGATAACGATTTAATAACTAAAATTAGTAATGTTGTGAGCATATGGTGCATAAAATCAAGACATATAGTTAATAACTACACATATACATTATATACACAAAAATTATGGAATGAAATAATGAACATACAGTACAAGTGTGATGCATATAAACTTTTAGACAATATATCTTCAGACAAAGCAAACAAATTACTGGTAAATAAATATTGCATTGCACAGTATCGATGACACAACACCAACTAAACTGGTCTGAGAACTAATCAGACTGATCCATACACATGCGATGTGATGTCCACATTATAAAGGTTGCAAAGAAAATTTGGCTGAAGTGGGATTCGAACCATCGACCTCGGGGTAACACATCCTGTTTTCTATTAGCTGAACTATTCAGCCCTACTGCGGTGGTTTTAGTCTAAATTATTAGACAATCTTTTTGTCACATCCACAGTTACATACCTTTAGATACAATGAATCTTACTAGTGTCTAAAGTCATGTTTGTAATCAAAATTAGGTTATTTACATTAGTGCAGCACAAAATACATATAATTTCCAAAAGTAAAGTGACTGGGAGCAACTGCCCAGCCCCCCCCCCCAGGATCGACACCTGGGGGGGGGGGGCTGGAACTCCCTCCCCTTGTCGCAGGAAAAATGAAGTACAAATATATGTGTCTATGTCATTGTCTTTGTTTCTTACTATTTAGATAAACATTTTGGCAAAAATATTTCACTACCCACTACCCACCTTCATACCATGCCACACCTGGCTATTAGTACTTTACCCTGGAATACCAAGTTAACCCTATCTAGGCCGGGGTATTTTGGGAGGTCATATGGCTGGGGGGGGGGGCCTCCAGATCTCAGCCGTCGAACGCGCGATCGCAATGAAAATTGGCACGCACATCGCCCACGACCTAATCTACAAAATTGTATGGTTATTTTTTTCATGAAAATTGTTTTTAGTTAATTATGCTAATTTATGCATAATCAATATGTGAAATCATACTTTTTGCTCTAAGTAACTAAATGAATCTCCAAATGTGCTAATTTTTGGTGTAGAAACCCTTTGTGGTGTTCTTAGCAAATGTACTTCAAAAAAATAGCTATATCAGATGAATTTCTTATGTATTTTATTGTTTTTGCAATTTCTTATGTATTTCTTTGTTTTTTCAACCTTTAGTCTTTCATTGTTTCTTCGCTGAAATTTGCCAGTAACACTTATGCCATAATAAACAGCATAAAATTAAGTAATTTGAATCAGTAAAAGCAAAAATATAATACATTAATGATATTTGGCTGAAAATACAATTTGTATTGAAATTGTACACAAAATCATGTTTCTTAGCAAATTTTGGTGCGACATGCATGTACAAAATTGTGCGTATCTTTGGAACCACATACCCAGGCGTCGCAAATTTGGTCTTAAAAGATGTGGGAGACTCGGGGGGAAAAAAGTCATGAAACATTGAGGCGAGAGCTTTTTGCCTTGCGAACGTATTGCGTGAAACGTCAACGGGGGGGGCCTCCCAGGCCTACCCCCCCCCCCCCCGGCCTAGATAGGGTTAAGGAACGTTAACTGACCTTTGACCCTTGACTGTTGGTAGATTTCATCAAAAATTGAATCAATTCATCCACATCTTATTGTACATGCCACGGCCAAGCATTATCACAATCCAGAAGTCATGACAAGGTTATGGTGAATATAAAGACGGACAGACAACCACAAAACAATGACTCTGGCAATTCGAGCAAGGATTAATGATACACTTATAGAAAATTCAGTTAAAGGTAAATTGAATGTTGGGGGTAGTCTTACTTGGGTAAACTATTCTTATTCCTGCAAATGTATTGCGGCTTTAATTTACCCTACTGATAGAATAACTTCCTTCCCAACGGCGGAACGAAGTTTTATTTATACATGTAGATTATAAACTGTGCTAAATAATGTTCTGTTATGGAAAAGTATATGATAGAATATTATGTTCTTTCTGATTTTTGAATACTGATAATTTAATTGTTGTATGCTTTATCAGGCTTTGAATATTTGAATTAGATCTTCAAACAATCAGTGAGAAATCAATGTTACGCGCAATTATCCTAAGTTTCCTTATGATATGAGCTTTCAAAAATGCATAGTATAAACAGCACACAAATAAATCTCTAATTCTATACTTCAAAGTTAAAACCACAAATCGATATTTTTCACTATGAGATATCAAGTGTTACTTTATCATCAGTTTTACATCCTTTTATTTTAGAAGTAAAGCTCTACAAGAATTAGTTAGGTTTATGGTCAAATCATGATACACATAAAAGACTTTGGTGATAAGCATGGTTTCCACTTTTTTTTTTTCTCAAAAGCGCAATTGGCATGTTCTGAAAACCTTGTGCTATGCAACCACTCAAAACTTACAAACATAAATTTGGTATCATAATAAAGCCGAGAACTGAGACTGTTTGTCGATATAAATGCCTATTTTCTTTTTTTAAGTTTACAACAATTTGCCAACGAAAAAGAGTGGATCACATACTGGCTTTCTCAGTCAAACTGACTGAATTCAAATTTCAGTCACCCATTGTTAGGAATTTCAAATATCATGTAACCTACAGTTCAGAACATACAATTTTTGTAAAGCAATCACCTTCTTGCTTTGGGAGAAAGCTGTCTTTGGTTGACAAAAATACAACAACAAAAATCATGTTTGGGTAAAAATAAAACGTTTAAATGTTTTTGGCTTACATATTTATTCTTCTTATCACAACCCATGCCTCTCCTAAGAATTAAGATTCCTTTTGAGTTTATTTCAATATCAATGACCTTTAAAGAAGAATTTTCCCAAAACATAAATGTGGATCCAGTGAATCTAGAAGATTTCAATAAACCCAATATGAATGTTTGATCAAATTTGGTTGGACCATAAAACAGATAATATTTAAAATAAAAATAACAATTAATAATGATAATTCTGCACGCCTCTCACAGGGTGCTAGGTCAATGGCTTTTTGCTAACCAAGAAAATATTTTGTTTCTTTTGATTGTGTAACTGTTTTAATGATAATACATGTTGAAATGAGAGTCAAAATAGCCAACATTGATCTATTTTTTGGATTGTCCCACAAAATAGGGAATATCAATCACATTGTCTTAATATGAAACAGCAAATAGGCCAAACTACTGAACCGTTTGCATGATAAACCGTGTACTTCAGTACATGAAGCACACACTGGCACACTAGCGTTGTATGATGTAATCGCACAAGCAAAAAGGACATACCGTCAGGTATGAAGCCATTTGCATAAGAGGGAGAGGAAATTCAGCATGCAAAGAAAATTATCTGCATCTCCAAAAATTGAGTGAATCATTTATGTAAATTCCCTAAAATGTATATGACATAACTACTTCATATCGTAAAAAAATAATAAAGAGTTGTAACTTGGTCATGATGGATAAGAATTTGTTTTAAAATGTTTT
>JZLH01S0460324.1:30400-43848 GCA_001188425.1 Eucidaris tribuloides | reverse complement strand
GTGGAATGGCTGCTATAATATTAACCATAAAATAAGTAATATATAGATGTAGATTTTAAGTATTACAAGTGCAAATATATCACATAATTATGTATTGTAAAATTTCACAAAATTTCAAAAACATCAGTGGTGACTGCCTAACTAGTGGTAAAATTTAAGTTAAAATTTGTCTGTTCAATAATTAGCAACAAATAATCACTATTTGTGCCCTCTCCCCCTGAGAAAAACATACATTGCACAAAAATTTATATCTAATGCAAATGGTAACGGAATTACACTAGTAGAGCTCCATGTATAATGCTACAAAACAGTTCAACAAATACTAATTGGCTTGTGCTTTTTGTCAATGTCTGTACGAACAGCTATCTGAGACATTCTAGATATGACACAACATTGTAAATACAGGTATACACATGTGATATGTGCACCAAAAATGAACACAAAATGAATGGAAAAAACTGGTAAAATCAAGGACAAATCCATAGAAATGTCTAAAAAGAGAAGTTGCAGTAGAATGCCTTCAACTTTGTTGTGTGAAATGCATAAGTGCAATGATACAATCTGAAAATACACAAAATCCAGAAACTTTAGCTGGTTCATTGAAACATACACTGTAGGCAATAATGTCTGCTTTGAAGTTAAAACTGACAATTATGTAGAAAAAAAATGCTCTAAAAAACATTTAGTCGCATCACTCCTGCAAAGTCAGTTGAAGTATACAGTTGTGAATTTATTGGAATTGACATTTTAGAAAACAATTGCCTCGTTGGAAAGTAGGCCCTACTTAAAATGTAATCAATTTCAGGCCAAAAATATAATTAACAAATCTAACAATTTGAGAAATTTGACAGTAATCTCCTGTTGTGTTCATGACTTAGCTGATGAATATTATTACACTTTTTTCTGTAAAGTACTGGAGCATAACCCATTTTCATTCTAGACTTGTACTAGCCCACATGCAGTATTGTCATTCTCAGCTTCCAAATGGACAATTGTGCGTCCTGTTTCATAAATAAGCTCTGCACATGCTAATGCTTTGTCTCCTTGCACTGAAGAAGTCATTTTCACATTTTTAATTAGGCCCACTCCACACCACCCCCACCAAGAAAAAAACAAAACAAAACAAAAAGTTTAAAAAGACAAATGCATAATACATTTTGACTAGAAGTTGAACTGCAGATCTATTCTTTGGTATGTACAGGTGTATGTATATATTTGCTAGAATAACTCAGCTTTATGAAGGGAAGTTCTTGCAGATGAGAAAATATGAAAACTAATTAAAACAGGACCTTGTGACAAATGTGTCCTGTTAAACATGTACATAGGCTGTGATGTCAGAACTCCAAAAGCCATCCTGGCATATCAGGGTATCAGAACTCATCTTTCAGTTCCACAATGTCTACCACTGTCCCCAGCTACCTCAGGGCGTAATTCCCTGAGGCTCTTTCATAAACATTCCACATATGAATGTGTCTGAAACAGGTTATCTCCTCCCTCACAGTATTTAAGGATGATGGTAATTCCGTTACCGTGTAATTCCGTTACCACAGTTTCAGCAAAACTGGAGGAGATATTTCAGAAAATGTTAGGTGAGGTTTTGAAGACTTGTATGTAGGCAGAGAATTTACAATTACAAGAAAAAATAATTGAAAACTTACTTCAAGGGAAAAACTTTTTCAATTTTAGGGCGGTAACGAATTACATTGGAATTTGTCAGTAAGTTTGAATCAAATCTCAAGAAAAACTGTTTGGAGTTTCAACAAGTTTTCTTACAATATAAGATTGTTGCACGTATCATAAAGTTAAATAAGGGAAATGTGCATAAAAACGATGATACATTACATTTTTCAGCAGATAGATAAATCAAGACAGGTTAATCCTGGTACCCCAAACTCTCCCCAATTTCAAAGTTATATTAAGAAACTATAGAAGTTATTGCAAAACGGTTTTCTGTTCTTTAAATGTCAAGTATCTGTCTATATGGGACACTTACTTTTATGAAAATGGCTTAACTTTGAAATTTGCTAATTTTTGTGTTTCTCATACGGAATTAGCCAGGTGCGACAAATCCGCACTCAACACCGCATAACGAGGTAAAAGTATGAATGGGCTATACTACTTTTCTCAGGACAAGCAGGTAGGTCAATAGTGTACTCTCTCCACATCATCGTCCAGGCTGGTTTGATTGCCCCACGTGACATTCTCATCTTCGGGGATATTATCATATTGAATTGCAATCTACCAGGAAATTATCCGCGATCCATTCTTCATAAACGCATGTTTAAAGATTAATTGATTTCTTGCCAGTGGCCCCAACAGGTGCTGTGATCAATTTGTAAACAAGGTGACAGCGAAAGTGTCCTGGCTGCTCGCTGTCAATATGGTTGAGACTATCTTGGTGCTGTTTAACGAGCCAAGGTGTAGTTTTGGTAATGGTAAAAATGTAATTCTTTGCAATTAATGTATTTAGAATACTATATGATCTAATCAATGCCGACTGAAAATTGCTCTCTCAAACTTTCCGCATTTTTGAGAAAATTACTCAAAATGGTAAAATGTCGGGGAGGGGGGGAGGGGGGAGGAGCGGGACCCGCCCAAAAGAAAACAAAAAATTTTTCCCAACGGTAATAACAACTTTCGCTAGAATGCTGCTCCGCTTAATTAAACATGAAATTTGTCACTAGTAAACAATTTCAATAGGTTTGATTAGGTTTGTTTTCTGATGTTTGGGGTGACAATAGATACTGTTGTGGAAGATGTGGTAAAAATTATTTTGACTGCTCGAATCAAAACAGAACTTGTGCTTTAAGTCCCAGTTATGACCAAAATCAATTTACCGTTCCACCAAAAATTGGGCAACGGTTTTGGTCAACCCTAATTAATGTTTACTTTGAGTGAAATAATGTTATTGCGCCAAAACTTGCATTGAGTAAACGTTAATCAGAATTGCATTATTTATACTTGAAAATTTCGGTAAATAACAGAAGAATAGCATCTCACAGAGACTATGAAAGTTCTTCTAAGAGACAAAAGTGTAATGATGATACAACAAATATTATGTGCACGTGTGAATTTTCGCAGTAAACACAGGATCATCAACAGTGAAGTTTCACCCAGATTGATTTTGTTATGTTTCTCTACTCTTCAGATTGATTCTGTGGCTGTGACCTATGGAAAAAAAGTAATGAAAAAATACCCTGAAAAAAAGGAAATGATATAAATCTATACCTCTGGATTCCGCTCCAAAGTACAGTAAATTAAACTTCTATTTATGAGACGATTTACTGATCTGAGGTCACTTGGCTCTTTGTACAGACAATACACCAGGCTTCACCCAGTCACATACTAGATCACCACATACAGGTAAGAATACACAACTAAGGGGCCACTCGCCCACTGAGGGCAACAGGAGAGGTCACTGTAAGTCACAGCCAAGGTCACAGGCCTAGTTGACCCAGGATTTGTCTTGATAATAACAGTAGTCCCTGCTCTGCACGGGTGTGTATTGACGACCAGCTGGATCGATTCCCCAGTGAAAAACACACACCTTCTTGTTATGAAGTCAATTTAAAGGACTGATGTCCATGACTAGAGTTGTTTTGTAATACCCTAACTACTTGTTTTTTTAGGGTTATCTCAATGACTGGGAATGTTTGTGTCTCTTTGACTCTCTTACCCTCCCCCCTCCCCATTGAAAAACAAATGAACATTTACAATTAAAATCTCCGAGCAATGTAATTTCTCATAGTGTGAAAAATGTGTGAATGAAGCGAAGCAACATAGGCCTATAGTACACCAACGATAGGCGCTATGTACACCGGTAATATATAGGGACCTACTCCCTTAGTTTGTAATTATACAATCTCACCTACTCACCAGGTAACAAAATACTGATACATACATTAGCATCCTAGTTAATAGAAACCATCATAAATAACCAAAATATTATCACAAGAAATTAAAGTCCCTTATCCAGACTGCTAGCATTTAAATTTATAAGGAGCCGCTTTGGATTTCGGCAAACAATTAAAACACTCAACATAATTTGTGTGTATTAAAACAAATAAAATACAACATTCAATGGATTTCAATTTGGCATTTATGATACTGGTAATCAGCACAACACTAGATTATATGTTTTTAGTTTACTTGTACTATTAGTAACACAAATTGACTAGAATGGTTTAGGGTGAGAGAAAAAACTAAAAAGAAGTAATTCAATATTTATAATGATTCATACTGATGGTTACAGACTTGTGGCGTGTATTTTTTTTCTAAAAGGAATTATCTTTATTTTCTATACATATAGTTTAACATAAATTTTAAAGGTAATACGTAATATAATAAAGACAAGTTTAAGTAGTGATGTTTGCATATACAGTTCCTAACAGAAAGCTATATGATTAATGCAATCAATGCTTTGAAAATCTATAGTAAATAGTTAATGATTTTAATAGCTCACATGCATGAGTGTTAATCTCTAAAAATACTATGTCCAGCTTGAGTATATGTCGCATGAACAACATTTACAGTCTAAATTAATGGAAAGAGATTCAAGTATCTACATATGGCTTTGTGATATCTATATTCCTGAAATGACAGGTTAGTACAGATAACATTGCATGATTCCACAAAAGATGTATAATGTGCACACTGCAAACTAACAAACCTTATGTTGGTTATCAAAAAAAAAAAATGCATTATAAATGCGCCTCCACCACAAATTACTGGTATACTAAAAGAAAATTTCCAGAGGGGCGTGTCAACAGAGGAGCAAAAGGAATTGTGCCATAATGCCCTCTAATCTCATTAAAGTGATAGGCTAACATTGTGGAACTTCATTTAAAAAATGCTTCAAATTTGAGAGAATATTGAACTACACTAGTAGTGTTCATATGACAATAAACACCCTAGAATAAATTGGAATCACCACGACTGTGGCAAGTTATGCATGAATGAAGCAATTAAATCCGGCGGCGAGTTTAAATACCTAGGTTAACAGTACAAACCGAGTAAGCTAATGGGAGAAAATGGGACAGCGTAAATCCGATCAACTTACGATTTTCACGTTTTTTAAACAACTAAATAATCATGTTTGAAATACAATTCTTTTCAGGGGCCGTCATTTTAGACCTTATCAAAACTATGATAGCATGGGGAAACATGTACGCTCAGATTTTTTAACGTGGTAAATGTTAGCCAAAGTACCTTTAAATATCCGTATTCAGTCAGAAGTTTGTTTCGTCAATGCCATCTCTGTTAGTTGCATCCCCATTTTTTTTTCACTTGCATTCATAGAAAAGTTATGTTGGGGATACTCACAACCCTACAATCATGAAAACAATAATTATGTGAATTTAAATCATAATGACATTGAAGATTTCATCATATATTTATTTTCTCCAAGTATATTTATATCTTCATATACAAACATTCATTGTATATACTACACTCATCACATAGTGAATTTATCACCATTTTTCAACGGATCTCTGCAATATCACGCTATGATGCATAGAGATGAGTCATTCTGAAAAAAGCCGTCCTCCTCCATTATTTTTTCAAATGCAATCCAATATTTGAGACTTTCCTGAAAAAAAAAATGTAATGGTACAATGTACATCAAAGTGGATTGTCATCAAATCACACCTTAAATCAGTGTGTTTGTACAACAGATAAAGTATACGGAAGATCCAGTTTAACTCAAAAGTGTCCTAGAAGTAGTAACAGGGGGATTCCCCAGAATTTATTGGGAAGGAGGAGGGGGGGAGAGGTTAAGGAAGGAGGGAGGGGTTTTTCGAGGCCGGAGAGAGTGTGACGGTGTGATCCGTGTTCCCCACGGTTGCCAGAATTGAGTCAACGCCTTAAGAGCAACACCAATACATGATTTATGGTATTCATTGAGATAATAATATAGTTTTATATTTTGTGTTTTATCTGTCTCGGTAGGATAGCCTAGAGACCGAGAGGCGGCAGTATAGTTTCTTTGCATTGTTTGAATTCGAAAAGTGCAAATTGTTAGTAATCTATATGAAAGTTAACGGTACGTGATACCAGGTTACCAGATTTATTATGAGGGTTGTTTCATGACAAAATAATGTTTTGTGGACTACTCTCTCCACGCTCACTTCCGGGGGAAAAGATTGGGGCAGAAGACAATTTTTTGGAGTTCTGCTGGCGTCTGTCAAAGAATGTTAAGATAACACACGCTAGGAAAAACACACACTCTAAATAATTGAAAAATTGGTGTCCAGTAGTAATAACACAACTATAATACATGTATTTAAAGTAGCAGACAAGAAAAAAAATACCATGTCAGGACTTGAAATTTAAAAGAAAACTACATAAGAGTAATTAAAAATTACTGCAAAACAAAGTATCAACATTAATTACATCAACAAATCAGCAAATAAAGGATATTTTTGTTTTTTGTTTTCAATGAATGCTTTCCATGAAGGTACGAGTAACTTGAAGCTCAATACAGAAGCAAATTGTTGTACCTGTAAAGGGCATTTTGGTTCCTGTTGTGCGGCAGAAGCCGCTAGCGTACGTTCCCGCAGAAGGCCGTAACACTAAAGTTGTCTCTAACTTGATAGACTACATGTAACCAGTGTTTTATTAACTTATTGCCAAACGGAAAGCACAAACAATTCATAGCATTAGGGGACCCAAGTGTGTGGAAATGAATCTGCCTGCATTCTGTTTGCGCAACTGAAGAAATGTATGATACATCACTGGTATGTGGTTGGAAGTCTCTCTGTTCAGTTTTGAAAGTATGATGATATGTGCCATAGCTGGGGGGCTTCTACATAAATGAGGCAAAACGGCACAGGTTTACAGACTGTTCCCTGAACTAAAGATGCTTACATGAAAACAGTACAACACAGGTCTTGTTGTTATACCTTGGAAAGTCACAGCTACAAGGTGCACTCGTAGGGGAAAATCCCTCCGTAGGGATTTTGGCCCTGCGTAGGTTTGTAGGGATACCTACGGGAAAAATGACCTTCCGTAGGGAAAATCGTAGGGGTTTGAATGATTTGAGGGATGTAGGGGTTTTGGACAAATTTCAGAAATATTCTATAAATTTTCAAAAGGATTTCTGATTAATATTCGCCATTTGTCCATCTCGACCGAAAGAAATTGTGATCAAATTTACATTTTCTAAGGTATTTTGTAGTGGGAAAACATAACGTTATAGGGAAAGTCCGATTTTGTAGGGGAAAAATATAGTTGCGATAGGGAAAATTGGTTAATAAAGCGGTAGGGGGAAAGAGGTGTGTGCTTACGGGAAATACGCATGCGGCGTAAGGGGAATCAAATTTTGAGTGGGCCAGCCCTGCCAGCTATGGAGACAAAGCGATGTTCTAGTTTCAAAATGGAACGGGTCCTATTCGTGCACTTATCAGTGCCAGATATACGCTGTAAGTCCGCTCATTGGAATAGCAATGGCTAACATTCCGCCCTAAAACAAGAGTCCCTTCCATCTCAAGCCTCGACAGGCCGACTACTCATGTGCAATATAAATTGAATTCCTCGTACCATATCTCTGGCTTTCATGCATACCACAAGAGTACGTTACATTATCTGTGATGTCCTAGATGCATTGGTATCTACAATGTGCTCTAAATTACACAAAATTATTAAAGCCTATCACTAAATTAATGTTTGACAGTACACAGCAAAACGTAAAAAGAGTTGACCCTGCAATGTCAAAGCAAACAAACTATACCAGCATGCCAGTAAATAAAAGATTTTGGATGTTTGAACAGCCCAGTTTTTTTTCGGATTTTATCACAGGTTTTTTGGACATGAAGTCTTCATTCTGCGCTCTGTTCCAACCCATTTGTTTGTGCTGGTTGTTCGTTGTGATTACTTTGCATTGTTGTTGATGACGTGTTGTTCTACATGATGTAGATGTTACCACATTCATTCTTGGTTGTTTAGCAGGATAACTTGTTACAATATACTATATTGTACAAGCAAAGTAAACATCATCGAGTCATATGATGACATAAAGGTACCCTAGGGGATACCAAATAGAACCATTTTACGTAAGTTTATGCACTTTTTCCTTGTGTGCACTTTCGCACAGGTTATGTGTCATAACCACTCGATTTCATGATCATAATTGAAGAAAATAGCAATTCTTTTGGACACAAGAGGGCGTCATGCGAACACGGTGGTAGCACTGGGGTAAGCACGTACCGGGGTAGCGCATGCGTGGCATCATATACTTGATAGCAGTACTAAGAACAATTAAGAAACACAAGAAGATTTATAAAGCAAGACATCTCGATCTTTGCACCCTCTCGCAAGCAAAAAATACTAATGGCCCCCTTAAGGCTATTGTAATGAAGGAGATGTTATATGATAATCTGATGATCAGTTTTACCTCAATCTTGAAAAAAGTCACAAAAAAAGACAACGTCATTTCATGAATATTATGTTCTCTGCCAGAAATGATTTTTCTCGACGTCCAAATAATTCAACTCCCAGAGTCTGACGGCCACTAATAAGTTCACGCTAAAACTGAGTTCTATTCCTATACTGTTGTTGAAACGGTTCTCAGAATTGGTCTTTTTTTTTCTATATACAGAGTATTGCATTTTTTTTTAAGGCCTGCAAGAAAGAGACACCCTGCCTTTACTAATTTATTTGCTTTCTCATCACAGTCGGCAAGCATACTGAAAAGTCTATCATGATATAAAGGTAATGGGTATTGAAATGATGTGTCAGAATATTCGCATAATTAATTACATTTATTGGTGAAATCTTATAAGATCCTTATTTTCTCCTTGTGAAATTGTAAGACTAAAAACAATTTTGATTAAATAAACTTTCACTTTTACATGACATAAAAAGAAAACACATCGACCATATAATATGTTCCTCAAATTAGTTCAATACATCAGCCACTAACAAAAGGAACAACCGCAAAGCCATTAATCACTAACACAGCCATTGCCAAATTTGATATAGTTTTATGAATATTTTCTAAAGTTAAATCTGCATTTAAAAATTTCATAACAAATTACATATTCATTATGACATTGTACACCCAATTCATATGAATAGTCTGGATTATTTTTCGTCTACTTTAGCCTATTCATTACGATGGGGTAAATACAGCCACAAATTAAAATAAAAAGCAAACCACAAATATTGGTCCTAGTATTGAATGGGTTAAGCAACAGGGTGGTTTGATTATGAACACAAGTATTTCCACCAGGCAGAGGTCATCTTGTCCAAAAACGGAAAATCAGGGCGAAACCAATACCATGATGAATGTTACTCATGACTTAATTTACGACAGACAAATTTAACAACTTATCCCTGACAACCTGATAATCTACATTCGTACACTTGGTTATAAATAGCCAGAGAAAACCCAGCACCGCGCCGAGCAGCGGTGCCTCATGTACCCACCAGACAATCAATCTAAAATGGGACTTTGAGTCATAAGACTGAGTGAATAGTCATGATCCAGAATATACATACTTTATGAATCACAATCAAAGTCATGTCCTAAATACAAAGCTCAGTCAGGAGATCAGCAAACTTATACACATAATTCGACTTCAAGAGCCTTCCTGTACATATGTGTCACTTGAAAAATTTGCTTGTTGAAAAACCTCCACCAATTTCAACTTTAGGGGTGATGACTCTCCAGACATATTTTTTTCATCATCACAACTCACCAACGTTGATTGATTGTGGTTTTCATACAACCTCCCAAGAGCTTAACGGACAGTATTCCAAGGTACCTACTAATTAATATAATAAATATAATCGGTGTCTTTTTTCATTTTATGCAATATATTCTATTTCAAAAAAATACTATTTGAATTATACTGAGTGAACTCTGTTAGAAATTATGACAATTAACCAAAGCTTAGTTTTGTAGAGAAATGTTGTTTAACCCCCATAAAACCAAGAATTATGCTTTCCACGCTAACCCAGTCTCAATCCTAATTTTCACGACAAACAACAAACACAACTCTTCATTACTTCCCAGAACTGTTTCTTTCACTGAGGCACGGAAGAATTATCAAATTCAAAGATTGTTGGAAGACCCATACAGCTCCACAATGGGAACACAACACAATAAACTCCTAAGAAATATTGAAATTGACTAATCCTACTTTCCCGCACCTACACAATAGATATTTAAAGTCTGTAAGTGATTAAATTGCTGCAAGGAACTTTGTTTTAAGCCTTTGTCTAAAGATTGCAAGATGGCAGAGTCTCTCTATATCAGAATATGTTGCACTTTTTAAGTAAATCATGTGTAGTACTGTCAGATAACCCAACACCAAAAAGTTATATGTTTCAAGTAAAACACCACAGATGTGGCATTGAATAAAATTATTACCAAAAAATTGTTATTCATATCAAACACCTCAAGCACGCCGCAGCAACCAAGCGTTGCTCGGCCAGACAAGGCGGACGACGTAATGACCAAGATGCTGTATGACTTGCCAACATTCCCACATGTATATCACATCATGCACACGTGACAAAGTCTCTTACTAGAGTTGTCAAAAATCATCTAAATAGCTCTCAATAACACAATATTATCATATCAGAACTGTTGAACATGGAGGCGGGGAATGTAGCGTTGCAAAGCACACGCGGCGCCAGTTTACAACTGAACTTTTAAAAAAAGGCAGAACATAGTAGCACGCGTGCCCATCAAACGTAGTATGAAATGAGTGTGCAGGATTTACTCAGCGTAAACAGTTTGGTTTGGTATCTAATGCATAGTTTGCATAGTGATTAAAAATTTGTTCTCAATGGTTTTCAAACAATTGAACTTCCAGAATACAAACAGCAAAAAGGAACATTAAGGGGGAGGATAGATCACATAAATTTTTAATGCTTAGGATTATTAAAATTCTATGAAGGTGTGTTGAATATATAAGCAAACACACATTTATGAAAAACAGTAACTTTCAAGTCTAGTCCAGAGTAGATATGTCCACAAAAAGTTGATATTTCTTCCACTGCTGCAAGAAGTGGTTGTCAAAAATATTGGAGGTACATAGTCAATAGTATTTATGTAAACACTGACCCGAAAGATACTTGACTCTATTCACATGGAGTAGCTTGCTTGTCACTGACCACATACATCTGGATCGGAAAAACCTGAACATTACTTAAAAAGTACGCCAGTACATTAACCACAATTCATGCTTTCACTTTCGATCACTAATGGAAGCAGAACCCTTCATTTTCTTAATCAGTGACTATAAGATTCTGTATAACCCATAAGACTAGTTATACACCGCCACCTTCGATCCGTTTAGCAAAAAGTTAAACTTAGCGCCCCTACCATGTTTAAAATAAGCATAATGGTTCTTGTCTCACTAATTTAAAGCCTCTCGCTTCAATTGATTTTGCCTGCATGTTAATCAGGCTTTTTGGTTATAAGCAAATATACCAAATACAGGGGTATTTGTTGAATCCAAACGTCTCTGAGGAAAAGCTATAGCATGTGTCTATTGTTCCCGCAAAGATGACAACTATCCCCATTGTCGTCTGAAGACAAGGTTGAAAGGACCGGTATATAGTAGACAGTAAAGAATCCATACAGGTCACTATTGTGCACCCTTGTAATTACTTTTCTTCAGAGGGATTCTCGGGTGTCGGTGCAAAAATTGGTTTCGTGACGTGTATTGTCCTTGGCTGTTTTTTTGATGGTGAGTCGAACCTCCCAGCTAACAACACAGAAAACTATCAAAACCATTTTTAGCAAAAGTTACCTTTGAAAAAAAAAAGTTCAACAACACTGGCAAACAAAGTTCATTTAGTTGAAGGACAATGCTATTCCAATGAATTCAGGTGCTTAGTTTGTAGTTAAATTATATTCTCACCTCTCTCTATCTCTCTCCTGCTTTCAGTCTTTCTTCACAACAAAAAACTTGGTTACAGAGTTTCAAATACCTACACACTACCTGTACACACACACACATTAACTGAGGCCTACAATGTCAAATGAAAATGCACAGCGTATGTGGCTAGATGTACAGATGCCGTGTCCAGTTGCAAAATAAGTAGGCCCTCATTGTCTTGACTAGGCAATAATAAAATCTAACATGTATGACATTCATACAAACGTTCAAAATGTAACCGAACCTCCCCTGCTTGAAGACACTGGAAGCACTAATCCCGACAATTTTAAACACCTTCAACAGATTTTGTGCGACAGCAGTAAATTAGAATATGACGTGGTATTGAATTATAAACCACAAAAACGTCGTAATTACAGAAAATTTAACAACACCCAAAATTGAAATGCCACTTTAAATGAAAAATAATCATCCAGCCATCTTTGACAACAAAGACATCTAAAAAAATGCAGCATTTTAACTTTTACTTCTAGTCTACAATTCTGTATGCATATTACATTTCACTATAAGTACACTGGAGTATGCTATTTGTTTTTTGTTACGAAAATGGAATAACAAAACACATATGTTTCAGTGATATATGATTAATGATTAATATTTCACCATAATTAGTATTCTTATAAATAGCCCAATCACCGAATATTAATTAAGATAACTCATGATAATTATTCACATTATTACACAAAGGTTCTAGGTAATTTATAATTCAAAAGGTTTGGGCATTGGTTCTTCCAAAAAGATCACGTAAAAACAGCAGCGTCACGTCCGAAACACCGTGCCACACGCTGCATGTCGCTAAATCTGAGTGGCAGTCACATGCTACTTTTAGTGTTCTGTGTGCTCTTCGAGTCGAAGCACTTGCTGGAACACCAAAGCAAAAAAAACCCACAGTCAATTAGCAAAGTGCCAGTCAAAAGCTTTGAAACCGCAAACAAACGCAAATAAAATTACCTTAAGTGTGATGCAAATTAACAGAAATAGAACGGGGTCTGCCATTAACACCCTCCTCTCCTTCCTGTCTTCGTCTTCTTTTTCTCCTCCTCCTTCCTGCCATCGGCACCTGCTCAAACCACATACTATCAATACAAGACGGAACACTGCTGAGTATACTATTAAGAATTTGACCTTACTCCTGAGGCTTTGGCTGACAAGAAGCTTTGTTATTGTGTGTTGATGCTAGTCAGGGAGTCTTGTAATTAAATACAAAATAAGCCAAGCAGTCCTGTACCCAAAAAATTAATTTTTTGGTACCTAGTGGACCAATGAAACAGTGTATTAATCAGTATATTGTCATGTAGTCTAAGTCATAGACTGCTCTGTCATTTACCCCAATCCTGAAATGATGTGAAAAACTATGACTCATACCTAGTCCTAAATTTCTATACCCCTTAGGATATAAGTAAAATAAGAGAACGAGTCTAACCCTTAGACTTCATATCTATATTAGGTTGTGATTGTTCGATGATCTGAAGGTGATTTTTTTAATCTCTTCTTCATTTGGTGGCTAGAAGAGAAAGATTTCACAGCACCTTATCCATT
>JZLH01S0460324.1:4911-15286 GCA_001188425.1 Eucidaris tribuloides | reverse complement strand
TCAAAGGTCAAAGGTCACCGGGCCTTAAATATGTCTGATTTGGGCTCGTTACCGCGATAACTTGAGAGCGGCTGGTCGGATTGTCATGTAACTTGAGTGAAGTATGTATAATGAGGCACCAATGAACTGATTAGATTTTGGGGCTGAAAGGTCAAAGGTCACCGGGCCTTAAATATGTCTGATTTGGGCTCGTTAACGCGATAACTTGAGAGCGGCTGGTCGGATTGTGATGAAACTTGGGTGAAGTATTTATTATAAGGCACCAATACACAGATTAGATTTTGGAGCTGTAAGGTCAAAGGTCACCGAGCCTAAAATATGTCTGATTTGGGCTCGTTACCATGATATCTTGAGAACGGCCTGTCAGATTTTTATGTTATTTGGGTGAAGTATGTATTATGAGGCACCAATAAACTGATTAGATTTTGGAGCTCATAGGTCAAAGGTCACCGGGCCTTAAAGACACTATATAACAGTGTGGAAGACCCGTTTAAAAAATTGTCGAACTTTGCTATCTGACATATCTGACAGTGTTTGAGTGGACAAATAAATACCCTAGAACACAAAAGTTTGGACAGTTATGCTGTCACTTGTACAATATGTGCAGATACAAATTGGCACATTAATTTTATATCGGGCGATAGGAAATTCTGCAACACAGCAGTCTATGGAGAAAAGCTGGAATGGTCTCTCAATGATTTTCACTTTTTTAAAGCACTTAATGATTGTTTTACACTGCAATTTTTTCAGGGCTTCATTTTAAGACCGTATCAAAGACACTTGTAGCATGGGGAATCATGTAGCTCAGATTTTTTAAACTGGAAACACTGTTATACAATGCCTTTAATATGTCTGATTTGGGCTCATGACTGTGATAACTTGAGTATGACTTTTCCGATTTTGATGTAACTTGGGAGAAGTATCTTGTATAAGGCACCAATTTGCTGATTCGATTTTGGAGTTGAAAGGTCAGAGGTCAAAGGTCACAAGGCCTCCTGTCCGAATTAAGCTCATTGTCGCGATAATTTAAGAACTGCTTGAATTGGAATTTACTGTAACTTGGTCAAGGGTCACATGAGCTTATGCTTATTCATCTAATTGGTCTTGCTACCATGGTAACTTGAAGCTTTTCAAATTACATCAGTTGGATGGGACTGCGGACTGCGGAGGCATACCCATCGACTGCGCGCAGTCGAACTGCTCTAGTTAATGATATTTTAATTTGTCGGTATTCCCGGTATAGCTATTGAAAAAATGTTGCTATATCGACTTTTTCCGAAATTCTGTTTTTCTCCGATATTTTCTTTCATATATCGACAAAATATCAACATCATTTGCAAGTCATGTTATATTTATTCTTTCCTTCTGCAATAAATTGCCTCCAAAAGAGATATTTCTGTGAATATTCACGCCGAATTTGCCGATTGCGGCCCGCTTTCACATGCACAGACATGTCGCATGTTGCATCAAAACTTCGCAACTCAATTCTTGCCGATTCTCACGCACCACGGAGGGATTTGAGGCTTTTGACTATCCTGTCACTTACCATTGAGGGCATATGTCAAGAAGGCGGAAATAGCCGACCACGTAATTTTGCGATCTCATGTTTTTATTGTGAACGCAAGGCTGACATGCGGAGGGAAATTTCTTTTGTAAAGACGTTATAATCAGTATTTTTGGTGAGTCGAAGAATTCATTGTTGTTGATAATTGTTACCAATGATAGTGGTATGTTCTTGTAACAAATATTCTAACCTATAGGCCTATATCGTTTGAACTGTCATATGGTCAGTCAATTGACTGATGATTTCAGTCCCACACATTGTCATCGGTGTTGTGCATTTACTCCGTATGGCATCGAGTCAACTCGTGCAGTTGCCTGAGCCGGCATGCTACCGGTATACCGACTTTTAACGGTATTTTTTCAGCGATGAAAAATATGTCCATCATCAACCAATACTGTGTACTTCTCTTTTAACCACCGCACACTTCACATTTGGTCTATTATCCGATTTTGAAGAAAACTGTTTCATATAACATTTCAAGACATCACAATTTGTTTGTTAAGGTTATGAATAGTCATACAGATAGTTACATGTAACTCAAAAGAAGTCCTACGATTGTCTACGATTTGAAAATAATGTGGACCTTACTCTGGGTTCAAGGCTGACATCGCACCGAAATCCCATCATTATCATTCGAACCCGAATCAAATATGTTTTATTTGTGAAAATGCCCATATTAAATGCTACTGTGATTTTTGTGCCAAAATCGATCGGAGCCAATCGTGTAGAGTGCGGTGGCATTTACTCAGGGTGTAGACTGTATGTATATCTGCTAGTGTTGTGTGTTGAGCTGGCAATGTCATTATTTGGCTGACTTGTGTCTTCACCTTTTGACACTTTGACTGGCAGTGATGCATTATAAATATGGCATTTCCTGCCCAATTCATCATTCTCACTCACAAGTGGTCTCATCTAATTCTGACACTGTTTCAATTACATGCCCAATTGTTTTACCAGCTTCTAAGAACTGATGTAATGTAGGCCTACATTAATGTCATTGTATTGATAAAGTAATGCTGAATATGTCCAACATTTATACAGTTATTTATAGTCAAAATATGTCACCCGTCTGGCAGAAGGGCCTTAACACTAAATTGTCTTTAACTTGAAAACCATTGACTTTTTTTTCACATGAAATCAAATTACATGTCTGATATTTGTACATCCTCAGGTCAGTCTATTACAATGTACACTATGCAAATATCAAGTAAGGCAATATTTCTCAAACAAAAGAAAATTTACTGTTATGGCGCTTCTGCTGGGAACATTTGCTAGGGCCCTTCTGCCGGACAACCAGTGATGTAAAGGAATTGATGAGGGAAATAGATGGCAGATAGTGTGATAAGAGTGATTTGAGATTTCCTTTCTGTTCAGATTTATATTGTCAGGAAATGTGACTTTGAAGTCTTTGCAATCCTTTTCAATCATCCACTTCTAAACTAAAGTCCCTAACTTACTTCAATATATTTTCTTCAATATGTTTTCACCTTTGATGACAATCAGCAACCATATTGATAAGGTGAGTGAGCTCTTTTCAGGGCTACCACATCTCAAAAGAAATTATGTGGTGTCACTTCCCCAAAACTCCCACTCCTACACCAATGATGTTCATCTATTGATGATTCAGTCAGTGCTGAACATTGTTGTGTTATTTCACTGATGAATTGTATTTCTTTTGTCATGTTATTACTTGCACTTGCACAGTATAGAAGTGGGCTGGGGGATGCCGCATTAATTTTGTCATCTCACAATTATGAAAGATAAAGCCGTCATCAATCTGAACCATCAATAAAAAAAGAGATGCCTACCCCAATTTAGTGGCAGTATGCAACTAACAACTATTAATGCTAGAAATTATTTTTGCTTCAAAATCATCACTGACAGCAAATAAAAAAAAAACTTAAAAAATACATTTGAGTAACTTTAACCCTGTCATTACCAAACTCTCCACAATATATATGTGGTCATGTTTCTGCAAAAACCCTGTCATTACCAAACTCTCCACAATATCCTTTCAAATAGTATTTATGTGGTCATGTTTCTGAAAAAAAAGGTAGCTAAAACCCCAAAATTCAAAATGGTGTTGGGGTACTAATAATCAGTTGGATGTACAGCACTTCAAGAAACTATGCAACTTGCATGAAATTGTGTATTGTGGCTACAGTGACTGATGTGCATGTATGCCTACAGTAAACCAAGATATTTTATCTTCTTTTCGCTTTCTACAGGAGGTAAAAGGTGGTAAATCGTACACCAAACATGGCTTCGTAGACATCAACTTGGCCGAGTTTGCTGGGGCTGGTACGATGTCCAGGAGATATCTACTAGAAGGGTACGATGCCAAGAACAGACAAGATAACAGTACATTAAAGGTGGGTATGCAAAATAAAACTAACAGACTAAAAGACGAGTTTTATGTCGTATGCAAATTTCATCCATCCCTTCTGATTAATGTTGCTCTTGACAACCTGATATATGTACGTTGCCGGAACTCGCAATGAAAATGTTTTCATATTGGAAACAGATAAAAGAACCAGCTCATCACCAAGGCTTCCGATGAGGAAAAAAATCATAATTGTAAAAATAGTGTGAAAATGGTGTATTAAATGAACTGGTGTGATGGCCTAGTGGTTGGAGCTTTTGCCTCACGTCCGGAAGGTCGCAGGTTTGAGCCCCGGCCGGGTTATACCAAAGACTTTTAAAAACGGTACCTTCTGCTTTCTAGCCAGGCGCTGGGTATTCTAGAACAGAGAAGGGTAATAATAACATTTATGTTATGCAGGGCCAGCTGGAAGAACAGTCTACTTGTCAGAAGTGGCAAATAAAAAATATTATTATTAAAATATTATTTAAAATACATTGAAATTTATGGAGAAGTTCTTGCTGAGTACCTGGTAATGATCTTCTGTAGTCAAATACACTTCAAATGAATACATTTCAATACTTGGATTGAAATCAGCTTGCATACATACATTAATTGTTGTGTGTCAGCCAATTTTGATCAGATCTAGCCTTTTGACATGGCCCTCTCGCGTGCTGTTACGGGCGAGTGAAGCCAGCCAGCCGAGCGCGGCAGCGCGAGGGCCTTTGAGATCTGCTTGGCATCTGAAAAGTAATTATTATTCATGACCACAGGAACGACCGATCTCTGTTCAAATCAACCAATGAAATTGCGTGCTACGATCCCCTGTCTTGGCCTTGTCAACTATTCTGTGGGTTGAAAGAAATCCCTTCAGTGTTGGTTACTACAATACATATACCATCAAACCCCGCATCAAACACCAAATTAGTACATGATCATTGTTTGAACAGAGTATTTGAAGCATTTTTCTTTAAATTTTGTTTCGTAAGGTCCAATTTGGCGTGCAAAAATGTGCGTTTGTGAATCATTTCGCGTAATGAAATAGTGAACGCTTCCAGATCGTTTCGTGTTACAGCAACTAGTCTGTACGAACATGGTCCTAGTATGATTGCATATTCAACGTAGGATCAAGTAGACAGACACGCTGATTGGTTGATTTTTGCTACCCAAAATAGGGTAGCAAAATTCGGTAATTCAATGGTCTAACATAAGAATTGGAATCAGATCTCAAAAGGTCCTCGCGCTGCCCGCTCGGCTGGTCTCGCTTCGCAATACAGCGAGAGGGCCTTGTCAAAAGGCTAGATCATATCAGGCTTCTGGCAAGCTTGCTGGTTGTCAGGGACAACCATTGTTAAGAGGATTTATGCATAAAACAGGTCTGTATGTGCATAGCATATGACTTCACTTGCACATGCACAGAAGAATAGCATATAACACTGAATAGTCCAGTTATATGTTCAAATTTTATGCATGTTTGAAACAAAGATCATCCCTAACAACCCAAGAGCTTGCCCGAGGCTTGCCTGACATAGCAACAGCTAATCATATTGTATGCAAGTATTGAAATGTATTCATTATGAACAGGTTTACCGAATAGCTCGTTACTAGGAAGAATTTCCATAAATTTGAATACATTAGCTTGTCTATAGTTACAGTACTGTACTACACAGGTACATTACACAAATAATGTTCAGTTGTGAAGGCCTACGCACGGGTTGAGGAATGCAATAGATGATAAGGGTAGAACATATCAGATGATGAAGAAAGTGTTAACCCACCAAAGATAATAGATCTATCAACTTCCATTGTGACAGTTGCCTTTGTATGTTTATGGGTCTGGCCATATAGTAAGATGATACATCTATTGGCATGGCAAGGGAAAAAACCTTAAAAGCCCTCCAATTAAATGCTGGTAGCATACTGAGAAATGAAAAGGTTACATTTTCACTTCCTAGTACATGTACCAAGACAGTAAAGACCATCTTCATTTTCATTTCCTAGTAGCAAGACAGTAAAGAGTAAAGACCATCTTCATTTTCATTTCCTAGTAGCAAGAGAGTAAAGACCATCTTCTGAATTGTGTGAACTGATTGATCTTCTTCACCTGTGCTTTGACCCATACATTTGTTTATCCTTGCACCCACTCTGACTGTCCAAATATTTCTTTGAAGCCATTAAAGGCAATGTTAAGTTTGGGTAAATGGTAAAACATGATTTTTGCCACACAGGGGCCTACCTTCATCATCTCTTAATACTCATAAAATTACACACTCTGAAATGCTTCTTGTATTGAAAAAATAATGAATAATAAAACATCTGTAAAGGAGAAGTGGGTGGCTCTTATATTTTTGCTGTAGATCACATTCATATATATATCTGTTCACTGATCATTTATTAAGTCACAGTATGCCTTTCCAAACAATTTTGGTAGACCTGTAATAATAAGTTCATTTTCCATTGCTTATCATGACAGTACCACACTTAACCCGTTGAAGACGAGTGACGAGATATCTCGTCACGAGGTCTATGGGAAATACGTGTTAAAGGAAAAACAAATCGGTACTCCACGGTTAATCAATGAAAAGTTGATGGAAAAATTGTCATATCAACCAAACTCCACTATGGCTTTAAAGGGCTATGACATGATGGGAGAACTTCACTCGGAGTCGGAGAAGTAACATTTCAAATGCTTCAAGAACTAAACTAGTTGAAACATATACCAATGTATACACAACCTGGATTGTATATCCTGAGTGGAAGGATTTGTCTTGAATTTGGTTACTTGTGGAGAAACAAATGTTCATTTACAAGTATGGAATTACTCTGGTGCCCTGATAGAAATTGATCCCATTCAAAGCTACACAAAAAATTTGCCTGTCACGAGTACTGATGGTGATTGTTTAAAACGTAATAAACATTTCACCATAGAATTTAGACAGCCAAAGCCTTGAACAGTTTTCTTGATTCTAGAGGAGTTTTATGATTATCCCAAAGTAAGAACTTTTTCCAATCCTGCATTACTGTATAAAGTAAGGGCTTCTTTCACTCTTGCTATGTTTCCCTTTAAAGATTCATAGTGATAAAGTCAAGGGGTGAATCCTTCAGTCAAAATATTGTTCACACTCAGTGAATGACAGGATGTTTATAATGCAAGGAGGTCTGTGGTAAGGCCATGAACACACAACCCCTTGGCACTCCTGCCAAAACTATGCCACCAGTAATAATTCTGTCAACTGTAAATTATTACACAGGGTGTCGGATCACATCTTAGAGGCAGTGTCCTCTCATTTTGAAAAAAATAAAATATGAATTATTGAAAGAGGGCAGATGACGGACAAGTTGCAACTTGTTAGTAGTTGGTAGACTGTGATATAGAGCCACATTCAGACAGAAAAAGGTGCAGCTGCGGCGGCTCTGAGCGGTCTTGAAACCATCCGATGACCCCCTTCAGATAGCACAGAATTCGCGTAGCAGCTACGCCTTTTCGCCGTCTTAAACCATTCACACAGCAACCAAAAAGGTGGAGTCACTACTCACCTTGCGAGACCGGAACAGGAAGTGTATATTTGTACGCGCGATTGTCTTTTGTTTTTCGGCGCGGATGTTGGTGAACTTTACATGCATCACTGCGCAACGAGTAGCAGAGACGGCTTAACTCATTCAGACAGAAGGCGAAGCGTATCAGCTACTCCTTTTCGCCGGCTCTGAAACACCTCCGGAGGTGTTTCAGAGCGGGCTCTGAGCGGGCGTACTTAATACTCCTTTTCGCCGGCTTAAACCATTCAGACAGAAAGTGGAGGAGGAGCAGAGCCGGCGAATTTGGGCTGTCTGAAGGGGGTTTAGGACAGTTTGTTGCTATGATGTCCTGGAAGTATATTACATGTAGGCCTATGAGATGTCGCGTCACCATCTTTCTTGGAATATGGTTTATTAGGAAGCATGAACTTTGTGGAATGAACACATTGACTAGAAATTTGTCATGTCATGTAGTGTAACTTTAAAGGGACATGACATGATTGGAAATATTTCTCTTATTGTGACACAATAACGTCAGAATCAAGTACCGTTTATGGTTTCTGTTGTGCAAATTTCATGGTCAGCCATCTCTTTGTTGTGTACAATTATTATAAGAAAATGCTGTTCCTTTTCTGTCAGGGTCATACTTAAATTAAAGGTAAATGACATGATTGGGGTAGTCCTCAACTTGGGCTGAAACTACTCTAGAATCAAGTAAACTAAGCAAGGATTCTCCTGTGAAAATCTTGTAGTCAAACGTTGACTCATTCTAAAATAAACAATGTCAATATCACTGGCAGCTGGGAAACCTGCTGTGTGGCTCTCTATGGGGCTTATTTTTATCGTACCTGGAAAAAAAAATTAAAATACTCCTATGTTTATGCTTGATTCTCCTTAATTAAACAAATTACAGACAAATCCTCCCAGGTGAGAGATTCACTCCTGCTAGTGTATAGTTGGTATATATTTCAACTCATTTGGTTCTTGAGGCATTTTCAAGTGTTCCCAATCATGTCACTATCCTTTAAGTATGGATAACTTTATGCTTGTTTCTTCTCCTTGCAAACAGATTCAAGACATTCTTTCAGCGTAGGAAATAACCCAGGGCGACGGGCGATTTAGCTCTTGGCAAAGCCTAAATCGCCCCCTAAAATCCCTCAAACCCAATTTTTTGGGGCAACCATTTCCTTCAGAATCGCCCTCAGATTTGCTACAAAAAACTTCACATTTTTGTTTTATTATGGCATTGAAACAAAAATGAGTTACATGGTTGCTTTTATGAATGAAGCACAGGCTAAAACATCAGCAATCTTTCATTGCATTCTTCAAATTCTGATATGCAACGAAAAATAGCCCCAGTAGTAGAAAAATAACCCCCCAAAATTACAAAAATAGCCTCAAGGCTCTAATAAAAATCACCCTTCGAAAATGGAAATTAATTCCTACCCTGCATTTTTTCCATTATACTTGGACAGTATACTCTCTATTCTCTACCCAGTGTAGCCTATATGATATTGTATAGTTTAGCTCATTTGGGTCCAAAAGCACAATCATAATATTTAAATCAGTCCTTTTAACTAACGATCAAAGTTTTTGTGGCTAAACAAACCTATCAAAGTAATTAGAAATACAATTCTAAGCTGAATGAATTAGACTCTGCATATGATATGCACACATGAATGCATGTGCTTGCACAAACAAACATGATATGCTTTAAAAACACAGACAGATCTTTGAAGATGTACATATTTCCAACTGAAATGCTCACAAGATGAAGTCAGCACTTTTGAAAGCTATCAATTACCTATTTATTAGAGATAAGGCTAATGAAACTTGATTATGAGTTTCCCGTCACCCTCCCTCGTTATGATTTTTGGGCCGCCTTAGCGGCCGAAAATCTGAAAATAATTCATTATTTTGAAAAATTCTTTTCAAGCCTCACCTTTTCAGTTGATTTTGGAAGTTTTGGTAGGAAACAAGTCTTGTTTGTATTTCGTTTCAAGATCGTCTGTTGGTCTATAATGCATCAAAAGGATTCCACTGTATAATGTTCCAATGTTTTGGGTTAGAACTGTGAGAAACTGGAAATGTGCGAATGGAATGAACAAAAAAGCATGTAAGTGTTTGTAAAAAAGTTAAAATAATGAAATCCTGCATGTAATGAATAATGAATAATGAAATAGTTCCCTTATTATGGGCTGAAAAAAAATGTGACGGGAAACTCATAATCAAGTTTCATTAGCCTAAACAGCCATAATGTGCAATGAATAGCCTACATTATACATCCTATTAGTACATGTATGTGGAGTAAGTGTAAATGTTGCCTGACTGTACATAATATTACAAAGTTTGGTGAACTGTTTGTTGTAATGTACTTTGTACATGTACTGTATGTGCAAGGTTTTTATGACAGCTATAAACCATGGACCATCACCAGTACCCCATTGCTGTGGAAAACAATTTCATTTTGTTCCATCACTATGGAATTGTAAGCAATGAACCTTGTACAGTGTTGAGAGGTTTGGGATATGGTATCCCATGAATCAATCCACATCATGGCTGACATTGATAGATTACCTATTGACAACAAGGCATGGGAACTTGTTAGATTGAATTATGGTTGTGATTTCAACGTGCATGTGATGCCCGTCATAAGCTTTCATGCATGTACCAACAATGGGAAAAGAAAGGGAAGATCATACATGTAGGTGGATGTGGGAATGGGGAGGGGGTGTGGTGGGGATAGGAGGAGGGTGAGTAGTGAGGAAGGGGAGGGGATGGGGATGGAGGAACTGGAATAAGTTGGTTGGATAATCTATGCCCCTCACAGCCAAAATGCATATTTTGTTTATATTTGTGGCATTTGTGTAAGGAGTCCTTTTTTCAAAAAATAAAAATAAATCAATGAAAAATAAATAAAAAATTAAACTAAA
>JZLH01S0460268.1:26606-37178 GCA_001188425.1 Eucidaris tribuloides | reverse complement strand
TTTTTCATCAATCATCTGGAAAATATAGTTGTTGCAATTATATGAACAGAAATAGAAAGGAAAAAGGGTTTTGTGTACCTGTTGAAATTGATGGAATTGGAATGTTTATCATTGCAGCCACACCCCATTTCAGAGAAGAGGCAGCGGAGGTTCGCATCGATCATCGTCGGGACGAAGCAATAGAGGTCATGATCCATCGGGGCCCATGGCATTGCATCATGGGACTAATCATCCAACCCACAATGCCGCTTTAAACGGATTCCCCACAGCCGAGGATTTGATAGACCACATAGCGGCTGTAAATGACGCTAGCAGTCACACTGTGCATAACGATTCCAGAACGGACTCCTCTGCGAGTCGTAATACGCAGCAAAACCAAGCCACACAGAGGACTAATTTGCATGTCGGTCGCAGAGAACCGACCAATCAGAAACCGCCATCGGGGAGTGGGCGTGGCGCAGTAGGACACCGCCCTCCCGTGCCACCCACTGCCACAGAGAGGGGCGGGGCTCACGTTGCCTCAATTCCCCTCCCGCGAGAAGAAGCTATGACCCCCATCGGACGCCACCACCAGGGCAGCAGCAGTGCACCAAACTTGTCCAGCGGCAGCAGTCCACTGTCAGATAGGGGTGCGGCGGGTCAGCATACTGAGAGGGGCAGACCAGTAGGGAAAAGGAAACCCACTAATGCCGGTAGCAGGAGGGTCAGGAGCTCAAGCATGGGGAGGAGTCGGTCAAATGAGAGATTACATCCACAGGCTGAAAATAAGTTAGAGGTTGGTATCTATTAACCTGTTGGAGATTAAAGACACTATATAACACTGTGGAAGACCCGTTTAAAAAATTGTCGAACTTTGCTATCTGACATATCTGACAGTGTTTGAATGGACAAATAAACACCCTAGAACACAAAAGTTTGGACAGTTATGCTGTCACTAGTACAATATGTGCAGATACAAATTGGCACATTAATTTTATATCGGGCGATAGGAAATTCTTCAACACAGCAGTCTATGGAGAAAAACTGGAATGGTCTCTCAATGATTTTCACTTTTTTAAAGCACCTAATGATTGTTTTACACTGCAATTTTTTTCAGGGCTTCATTTTTAGACTGTATCAAAGACACTAGTAGCATGTGGAATCATGTAGCTCAGATTTTTTTAAACTGGAAATATTGTTATACAGTGTCTTTAAGAATGAGACATCTCGGGCTGAGGTCTGTAGAAATTGTGTGTTATAGAAAAATCAAATTATGGGTTAAGAGATTATTTCAGTACCAGTAAGACCTTTCACCAGAGTTATATCTGAAATAATCTTTGTGACCTGGAAATCTCTACATGTGACCAAAATAAGTTTTCCATTTTAATTGTTTGTTTGTTTGCGTTTTTTTTTTGGGGGGGGGGGAAGAAGCAAGAAAGTGGAGATGAAGTTGAAAAGTGCATATAATTTGTTGCTATACGACAAGTAAATAAGAGGAGGCGCTGTGGCTGAGTGGGTAAGGCCGTGGCTTCTCGACCTCAAGACCCCAGTTCCAAACCTGCCAAGGCCGGTGTTTGTTTCCTTGAGTAAGACACTTCATCCGCATTACATCTGTCCACCCAGGAGTGTAAATGGGTACCTGAGAGGACTGAGAAAGCCATTTTGTGAATGATTTAGCGAGCGCCTAACAGGCTGCCGGTGCTAAGGAATACTCCCCAAAGAGTGGAGGTGGTGCACATAATGTGCCAGCTTGATATGGGTCCAATGATCAGGGGGTAATGTGTGACGTGTGAGCATTGTTCTACAGTGATACAAAACGATAAACCCCTCACTTTTAACCCTAACTTGGCTGGGGAGGGGAGGGGGGGGCCTTCGACGTTTCGCGCAATATGTTCGCAACGTGAAAAGCTCTCACCACGATGTTTCATTAAATTTTTTTCCGAGTCTCCCGCAATTGTTAGACCAAATTTGCGATGCCCAGGTACGCGGTTCCGAAGATACGCATAATTTTGTACATGCATGTCGCACCAAAAATTGCTCAAAAACGTGATTTTGTGTACAATTTCAATACAAATTGTGTTCTCAGCCAACTATCATAAATGTATGAATATTTTTGCTTTTACTGATTCAAATTACTTAATTTTATGCTGTTTATGTTTGCATAAGTGTCGAAAAAGGATAAGGGTCGAAAAAACAAAGAAATACATAAGAAATTGCAAAAACAATAAAATACATAAGAAATTGATCGGATATTGCAATTTTTTTTCAAGTACATTTGCTAAGAACACCACAAAGGGTTTCTACACCAAAAATTAGCACATTTGGAGCTTTATTTAGTGTGTTAGAGCAAAAAGTATGATTTCACACATTAATTATGCATAAATTAGCATAATTAACTAAAAACTATTTTCATGAAAAAAATAACTATGCAATTTTGTAGATTACGTCGCGGGCGACGTGCACGCCAATTTTCGTCGCGATCGCGTGGTCGACGGTCGAGATCTCAAAGGGGGGCCTGTGAGGCCCCCCCCCCCCACCCCCGGCCATATGATCTCCCAAAATACCCCAGCCTAGATAGGGGTTAAAGGTATTGGCTAACATTCACCACAGTTAAAAAAAATCTGAGCTACATGATTCCCCATGCTACCATTGTCTTTGATAAGGTCTAAAAATGACGCCCTGAAAAAATTGTAATTCAAAATGATTATTTAGTGCTTCAAAAAAGTGAAAATCGAAAGTTGATCGGATTCACCTGCCCATTTTCTCCCATAGACTTACTGTGTGTGCACCTACGCTATTTAAACTCGCCCCGAGTTTTAATTGTTTATTCATGCATAACTTGCCATTGGCAGTGTAACTTTCCAAACTTTTTTAATTCTAGGGTGTTTATTTGTCCATATGAACACTACTATGTAGTTCAGATATCAAAATTTGACAATTTTTTGAATTGAAGCTCCACAATGTTAGCCTATCACTTTAAGAAACCTACCTTTAAGAAACTGCACCCTATGATATGAAGAGATGTAGATGGAAAAATAATGAAAAAAACAGAAAACAATTGATGTAGTCTTGGTAGGTTTACATGGTGGAGATAGATAGTACTAGAACGTTTGCGGAGTAACGCCATGAGATTTCCATTGAAATGTGTGGCTCTGAAAAGAGCGCTTCACTTGACGATTCAACATGATAGCTCACATCATCATCAGGATTATTCATGATTGAAATGTCAAGTGAAGCGTTTTTTTTTTTCAAAAGAAATCTCATGGTGTTACTCCACAAACCTTCTAGTATTTGAACAAATGATGTAAGTCCACCACATTTGGTGTGCATGTTCATACTTGTTTTGTCTGTTAAAAAAAAGTTGCCATTTAATTTTTGGTTAATGATACTTATCATCAAATGTTCTTTGATCATGAAATATGTCTGTACCCTTGCCTATCAAAAAGTTGTAACTGATCCCAAATTCTTATTAATAGTTCTAGACCAGAACTTACATTCATTTACATTCAGTTAGGTAAAAAAAATCATTCAATCAATTCAAATAACAAATAGTCATAATCGTAAACCATTCAAATGTTATATATATTTCACATATTAGCAAAGTTATATAATAGTTTACTTTTCTTGATACCTGTCAGTCACTTTCGGAATATATATAAGCATGTTTTATATTTGATATTAGTCTATATTTAATATTTGTCGATATTTCATTTCCAGACTCTAGAATCATTGTTCCTGGGCTCAGCAACAGGCCAACTACTGGCACCAAACAAATCCACAGCTACCCAGCAGGTACATGGCCATGCAGGTCACATACCGATGAGGTCAAAGGTCAACCAGGGACCCAGTAAACTCCAGTCGACCACCAGAGAACCAGAAGGTGGTGCTATAGATCTGGCCTTGGCTGGGAACGCTCTAAATACTCTTCATTTATCAGGGTTTAGTGACGAGGATTATAGATAGCACTGTGAGATGGTAATAGACCAGTTTACTGATTTATTCAAATGTATGGATATTTCTTCCGTGGGGGCCTAATAACGCGGTCAAGCAAGCCTTAGGCAAGCTCTCAGATTGTTAGGGACAACCTTTGTTGTTTAAAAGGTATGCATGAAATTTGATTGTGTTAGTATACTGGTCTTTCCAGTGGATTTGTACCAGGCTACCCCACTTTCTAGATCAAGTTGACCACATTCCTGTACCACTTTTCTCGGGTAAGGGGGTAATTTTCGGCCCTGTTTCTAGGGTGAAATTCATCTGAGAAATGCTGAAATAGGGCGCACTTTTCATTGAATTCCTGCTGAACACCTGAAAAAGTTGAATTAAGGGTGCAATTTTTTGGAAGGTTCCTGTTTCCCTGATAGGGCTCCAGATAGGAGTCCAATATTTTGAAAAATACATGGGATAATGCCCCAAATGGGCCGGGGGGAATGATACCACTACCCAAGAAAGTGGTGCCTTTTAAAATCTGGTTATGAGCACAATTTACTGACACCCGAGCTTGATCGATTTCTTGTAATACATCATGGGAAATTGTCAATATTGTGGATTACAATGAAATTTCCTGATGCCCTATAGTGCTAGCTAATATAAACCAGTTCCATTTTGAGAAGACGACATTGCATCATCCTTCATAGTTGGGGGGGGGGCGTTCAAAGAGTATAACAAAAGATGAGTATCTTTAGCTATGCATTTCTTTAGTTCAGGAACAGATGTAAACCTGCGTTATCGTCATCATCATCTTTTGTTGTGCTCTGGAAGCCCCCAACCTATGGTGGATTTCACATTCTCAAAACTAAACAAGTCTATACATACATACACAAATCTGCAGGTTTCTCCCTGAGGAATGGTATTGAGATATCAGTGTGTTGAAACAAGTGTAATGTGAAATTTAAGAAGGTTTAAGAATTTGGTAGTAAATTGCTACTCTTTCTTACTGTAGCTAAGCTCAAAGTTTTACACTAGGTGTTATCCACAAGAACTTCAAACTTGATCCATCATTATCACATGTTTTGTTATTCACAGCAAGTCATTAATTGAAAAAGACTAAAGTATGAACTGATATATTCAACTTGTTTTCATCAAGTTTAAAATCTATCTTTTAATGTTAGACACGTGTATGTTCAAGTATTTGAATTTTGACTTGTACAGTGCACTCTTGTTGTAAAGAACACTGATATAACAAAATTTCAGTATAAGGAAGTAAAATCTCTGGTCCCATATCTTGGATTTCCTTTCTATTCTATTGTTTTTGCAACCCTCATATAAAGAAATTTCATTATAAAGAAACAATTTCATGGGTCCCAAGGACTTCTTTATAACGAGAGTGCACTGTATATCAATACAATACTCTGAAAATGTGAGGCTCAAATAGTTAGTAAAAAAACAGTGACATTTGTGTTGCTTCCTGAAATTGTATACAGACCCTGAATGTTTTTGGCATACCAAAGTTAATATGCATAAATTATGCTACGCTGTTTTGGGATATTACAAATTCTAGAAATACTCTCATCTCTACTCTCTAAATCAGAGCTCAGTGACAATGTAATTTTCTTACATATTCGATAACCATAGTGAAGCATAATATTTTTTTCCACTGGGCCTTACTTTGAGAGAATTTAGGGAAATATGAGAGATTACTATAATATCTGTGATATCCAAAAAGAGAGTAACATATATTTGTGTGTAATAATTATTTTACATACAGTCCAAAACTTGAATAATTGATTTTCTGCGCTACAATTGTTATTTGGAAATTCCTCATATTTGCCACTTTAAGTTCAGTGCTTTCAGTCATGTTTCCTATTTTAGCCCAGTGCATTAAAGTTACAAATGTTAATTCATTACTTCATATTCATTCTTATCAGTGATGTGTGACTCGAGTCCAATTTTGCCGGACTCGGTCTCGGACTCGGACTCGAAGGTTCATGACTCGGTCTCGGACTCGGACTCGGGGCCTGTGACTCGATGACTCGGCGTCGAGTCCGGCTCGAGACCGGGGCATATTGGCACTATACTGCAGTTGCCGAAACTGAGTTTCGTATCCAAACGGATATCTCAGGTTCCATGATTCGCTAAAATTTCATCAAAATTTCACCCAATATTTTCAAATATAAAATCACTTAAATAAATTTCAGCCAAATCGGATCACACAGTAGCTGTCACTGTCTTCCGTGTTTCTAGTTTTGCAATGGGTAGTACATATTACATGTGATGTGTGTGTACATACACATCACTTTACACTACACATACACAATTTGCTGCACAAGCAATCAATAAAATTGTATCTTCTGAACAAACTAAAGAATGATGAAGCAAAAATGTGAAATTTGTCACTGCCACTATTATTGAATATTTCCGTTGAATATCGCAAGCACTTTGAAAGGATGATAGTACCTTTCAACTTTTTTAAATGTATCAAGTACTGGTGATCTCCAAATTTATTATGTAATTTCTTTGAAGATGTTTCGGTAAGTGGTAACTCAAGTTACAGACAGTTATGTGTGGCTGAATTACACTGTTATGTAGTTCGCCCAATCTAGCAAAATATTTTCTCCTACTAGGCCTACATTTCCACATATTGAAGGTTTTGTTGGATTTTTGCTTATACATGTAGAACAAGGAGGTGTTGACAAACAAGTGAAAATGTTATAAGTGATTGATTCTGCATTTTAAAGACACAGATACAAGGGTTTTCGTAATAAACTACATGTAATTTTAGAACCGAAGTAACTACATACTATCGTCTTGTAATTATTTTGTTGGTTTGTTATCTTTTGGAAAACTGAATATTGTTGATTCATTTGAATGTTCTTTATAAGTAGGTCCTACGGATAATGCTGATTGAATGAGATACTTGTTTCTAATAGATTATATGTAATACATTTGCACATTGCCGGACTCGGACTCGCGCAACAGTCTCGGTCTCGGAACATTGCCGACTCCCTCACGACTCGAAGGTTCATGACTCGGAAACTCGGATTGGACTCGGAAAGGCCGGACTCGACTTGCGACTCGGACTCGTGCTTACTGACGTCGGACAGATCACTGTTCTTATTTCATGTGCAATAATTACATGTAGGTGAAAAAATGTAAAGAAAATGGGTAGTAAACTAGTAATGTAGGTTTATTTACTAAATATTTTAGCTCTTGTCCCGTTATGCATAAAACCCCCTGGATACCATGTTATTTTGAGATTTTGAAATATTGGCAGTTGATCAAAGACCATGCCCTGACACATAACCCGTCACAGACTAAGAACGAGATATCTCAGGCTGGCGTCTTTGAGAATGCATGTTATATTGAATCTAATTATGTTGGACAAACCTTTATTCTGGATCCAACTTGTGAGGCAAATCTGTTTGGGTAAACCCCCCGGGGGGGGGGGGGGGGCACTCGACTTACAAAGTGATACCTATGTGCCGCACCGAAATCGAAAATCGGGGGATCTGGAACGGGCTTGAGCAAAAAATGGGGGTCTCTGGAACTGGAGCTAAGGCTTCAGAAAACCTCAATATGCTATGCTCTGGAACTGCATCGCGGCAAAGTTCCGGTGCGCCGTGCTGAAAAGGCAATGCTCAGGCTCGGCCGAGCGAAAAATTATAAGCGAAACGGCAAATTTGGGGGTCTCTGGAACTGGAAAACTCAAAATTTTTCTGTGACTTCTGAAATTGAGATACTCTGGAACGGAAATTTGGGCTGAAAATGGGGGTCTCAACCGCGGCACATACGTATCACACAATTATACTAAGTGCCCCCCCTCCCCCCGGGGGTAAACCCCATTTCGCACATAATGGTCCATATTCACAATAGAAGTGTAATTTAAAGGAAAGTTGTCTCTTATGCATGCCTAAAATTGATATTATGTAAAAACACCAGTATATCGAAAAAAATAAAATGTAAGAACCTTAAGGAAAGTATAGGAGCCAGAAACTCAATTTTAGTGGAATTGTAGTGACTGTTAGTCTTTGATTTGAATTATTGTCTCCTAGAGATAAAACTTCCTAGCATAGAACATACACTAAATGGCAATTGGTTGTTTTGTGCATATTTCAATTTCTAGATACATACTGATCTTCAGATTCACAGACTTATCTTTCATAAATAACCAGAGGCATAAGTGATGTTTTGCTGTGCAGCAGGAGGGGTGCAAATGAGATTCCCTGCCTTTAAACTTCCAATTCAGACACCAAGTATAAATATAGAATGTAGTTTGTTTTGAAACAAAACTTTCCACTATGTATTTAGAGTTACAGATTCCTTTGATGAGGCACGAGTGTGTTTAGGATTTGATTCCAAGCAGTATGTTTTAATTCAAGTACACTGTACTCAGAAATAGCATGGACTGTTTCCTTAATATTGGCACAATTGATTCTCCATACTTACACACAAGGGGGTGTATTCTAAAATCTGTAGTAAACCAGAATTCAGCTATAAAACAGAATTTACAACATTTGTGTATTCTAAAATATGTTGTAAGTCAGAACTGCTGTAAATGCTGTTGTAAATGTTGTAAAATCAAATATGCAATGTGCAAACTTTGATCTTTCAACAATATTTACAACAATATGGTATTCTAAAATCAAAGTTGAAATAGAAGTTACAATACTTCCAACACAAATTTACCAATTTATTCTTGTTGGATGCAGGCAGTATTTTTTATGTCTAGATAAGACATACAAAGCTATGCAACAGCTCAGACTCTGATAAAGCTATGCAATTGAATCATATCTGCACTATTGTTATATGTAAATACGAATATATTTGTTTGTGGCTGTGAGAATATTTTTGAAAATATTTGTACAATATTCATTGCAGAGTAATATAAAAAATAAAAAAAGATTTATCATTCTAATTGCAATCATGTGTATTTGTCATAATTTGACATTGTGTTTAATTGCAAGCTAGCCCACATCTGTGAGCAAAGCATGCTGTATATTTATATAGTATACAAATAATTAATGTTTATGAGTTCAATGGTACAAATATTTTCATGAGTTGAGCCATTTTAAATGTTCCATTTATGGAACGTTTAATCTTTCAACAAATGAAAATATCTGTTCCATTGAACGAGTGAAAAAACGTTCATTATTTGTTTTATACAACATCCAAATAGATCTTTGTCATTTGATTGGAGGATTGTTGAGTATATGAAAAATATAGCCATATTTCTATTTTGATATCCACTGCAATTCTATCTCTGGCTTGCCAACAAATCTGCAATCAGTCTACAGTAGTTCAAATTTACCAAATGTTTAAATTAAAGCAGTTAAGTTTGAAGTCCAAACTTGAAACTCATTCACATTTGCAGTAAAGTCTCAATGTTCGTTGTACCTCAATTGAAGAAAAGTCAAAATTCCAACACAGTTTTATCAATTCTTATCATTAGAGGTTGAAATGTCAAACACAGACACAAGTACAGCTTAGGTCATGTCAAAGGTTACAGGAGTTACCGTATTGTAACGATATATAGTTGAGTGGTACGTATACTATGTGTGTAGCGCACACTGTGCGCGCTGCACACAGTATGCACATTGCAACACACATACCGTAACAGTTTACGAACTGTGGAATGGAACAAACATGCACACCAAAATGGAACCAAATTTCATGCTGCGCTGAATAGAGTATTTATTAAATACCATGTGACCAACAATCCTCCAATCAAATGACAAGATCTACTTGGATGTTGTATAATACAATCTTACGCAACCAGCATAATGCATGAAATCTTGATATATCACCATATATCAAAATATCCTTCGTTTTGGACGTTTCCTTTTATATCTATAAATCAGTTTCTGCTACAAACCTATGTCATAGTTTGTTGATTAAATGGTCACTGAAAAAAATAATAATACATGTACGTCCATGGGGCAGACACAGTCTTGGAAATTTGTCTCTTTCTCTTGAACACCTGGTGGCATGCACCACTTTGAACCAGCATTGTCCCCGATGTCCCAGGGTCAAGGACAAAATATGCAGGAGGTGGGGAGGGGAGAGGAGGAGAATCAGAGAGACCCCTGTCCTCTTAGTATAATTGGGAAGTAACTACGTGTAGTGATTAATTTAAGCTTGAATTAGCTTTAAATTATGGGCCAAATTGTTTTACAATGACACATGTCATCTAACATCTATTGAAATATTACATCAGTATAGTGCATATAAAATTGGGTGCGCCCACTGGCTCTTTCATATTTTGTGTGCGGCAGAAGAGTGAAATAGTACCCAGCCCTGCCCGGACTACAACAAATTCTGTGGTAATAGAAAAATAGAAAAGTCGGTGGGGGGGGGGGGTGGGGGGGCATTGCCACACAAATTGTTTAATGATATATGCTCCCTGATAATAAAGAATTAAATTTTTGGTAGATTTGATGTTGTTTTCTGATGTCTGTCATGACAATACCACACTTTTTAAGAAAGATGAAAACATTTTCTGATCGACAAAAACTACACTGTATAGTTAGACTTAAACAAATCTAGGTTTCTGCCAAACTTTGCAACTTAAATCATCAAGAATTATTCATGAAGGATTGAAAGTACCAGAAGCCTCTTCATTTGTTATTTTAAACACCCAGTATCACTTTGATGGATCAC
>JZLH01S0460257.1:0-12272 GCA_001188425.1 Eucidaris tribuloides | reverse complement strand
CCGCACCGTGGTAATGTATGCAGTGTTTGAATTGATAAGCTCCTCCCCCTATACATGTAGCTGTTTCTGCAAGTTTTGTCTTAGGGTAAAACTTACAAAGAGGTCAAATAAACACAAATTAACTAATTTATAGGGCCTTGATGAGGGTTAGTATCACACAGTACCCCTTATTTAGGCAGTTTTTGACACCATGTACCATAATTCTCACAATACTGACAATGTCATTTTTATTCTTAACTTATGTCTGTTAGTTGCTGGCGCCTTCTCCCTTTAATTGAAATGTAGTTGTAACCAAATAAAGTAATAGAAAATATGCCATACAGTGAAGAAATGGGCTTGTTGTGATAGCATGGAAATTTGTAGTCCTCATAGTAAAGGACTTTTTCATGATGATGTGAAAATAAAACTTACATGTAGGCCTACATGTATTAAAACATAGTATTGGACAGGACAGATTTGATACCTGTATTTTATCCTTTAAGAATTTTAACAAATATCCACCCGTTACAAATTTATAGTTGATGCACATGCTTTACATGTTTTTACCATATTCTTTTGATCAATCCCTGACAGCAATCGTACTGTACACAGCGAAAACATGCATGTAATTTCATAATATTCAGTATATGCATTGTACATTCCTGAAATTGTTGATGGCAAATCAACCCAGAGTGGAGATGGACATGAAACATGAGATCAGACCGTTGGCTGATGATGATTTGGGAAGCCTGCCATCTGTAGTTGATTAGCAATCAGCAATCTAGAACTGCAGTAGTGAAGAATGTCCCTTGAGTCATATCATATTTCTGGTAGTATAGGCATAATGGTTATATTTTATGATTTGGTATGTGAATGTACTGTATTTCTTATTTGCTTTTATGCCCCTGTAGCGAAGTTACTGGAGGCATTACTGTATGTTTTCGGGTTGTCCATCTGTCCGTCCGTCCGTCCGTCTGCCCATCCGTTACCGGTTCTCATTACCGCGAAAACTTCAGAACCGCTGATCAGATTTTGATGTAATTACTATGGGGCAACAATGAACTGATTAGATTTTGGAGCTGAAAGGTCAAAGGTCAAAGGTCACCGGGCCTAAAATACGCCTGATTTGGGTTCGTTACAGCGATAACTTGAGAACGGCCAGTTGGATTTTGATGTAACTTGGGTGAAGTATGTATTATGAAGCACCAATGAACTGATTAGATTTTGGGGCTCAAAGGTCAAAGGTCACAGGGCCTAAAACATGTCTGATTTCGGCTCGTTACCTTGATGACTTAAGAACGGCTTGTTGGATTTTGATGTAACTTGGGTGAAGTATGTGTTATGGGGCATTGATGAGATTTCAGAGTTGAACGGTCAAAGGTCACGATGCCCATGGCCCTGGGAAGCGGGTGTGCTGGGGGTGCTGCAGCACCCCCAGAAATTTCAGAGGGTGATATTTGATGCAGATTTGGTACCCTGTGTATCTGGGTACCAATTTAAAATCCGCCATTTTTGTTGAAATTATTTATTTTAATTTTTTAACAGACTGTACCCTGGCTACAAAAAATATTAAATAGTTATGTCATAAGTGTAGAGATTACAATTAGCATTCAATTTTTAACGCATTTTTCGCGAAATTTATGTCCTTTTTGTAGGCGCCACTTACGCAGGTTCTGCATCCATAAACACTGATTTCAGTGAACATAACGAAAGAAAAATACATTTGGATCACAAGAGGGCGCGCTGCACAACGCGGACCCGGTAACGCGTGTGGCATCATTTGTCTATTTTTTGTTCAAATTGGCCGCCTGAGCGACTTTTCGGCTGTTGATTTGGCTGTGAACATTTTTTTTGGCCGCAAAAATTTTCCGCCGACCCCTATCACCTCGTTACCTCGTTCTGTCATCAGAAAGAACAGACTCTGCTCTTTCTGATGAGGTATAACTCTGAACACCTTCTTAACCCTTTGGATGCTATAATGTAAAATATAGTCGAAAATCTTGGCGGTACCCCCGCCCCCAACCCCCCCCCGCCGCCGTCCGTCCGAAACACTGGTATCCATTCGATAACTTTAGTAATGTTTGATGGATTTTCATGAGATTTGGTATGGAGGTACATGTACATGATATCAAAATACAGCCAAAGTTCGGTTTCGGAGGTTGTAGCTCATTAAATGCAAAAACTGGTTTCCATTTGATAACTTTCCTACTACATGTATTTGAGGGATTTTGATGAGATTTGGTATGAAGGTACATGATATCAAAATACAGTCCAAGTTCGATTTTGGAGTGTGTAGGCCAAAGGTCAAAGGTCATAGCTCAATAAATGCGAGAACAGGTTAATCTGAATGTCTGGAAGCCAGACTAGGGCATTTGTAGCTTTGCCCATAAACTGTTTAATATTAATGCAAATTCTTCGCATACTATTCTGACAAAGGTTGCTCTTAACAACCTGACCGCTTGCTGGAGGCTTGTCAGACATATGCAATTTGCATTTTTGGTTTTGAAAATTTATTCATAAGAGCAGGTGAGAAAAATAACTCTGCACTAGGTTTCAGAAAGAAGACATCCATAAATTAAAAAGAATTATTTTGAAAAAAAGTATGTTGGCTAGTGGCTACCATATCAGAAATCTAATCACTTATGGAGAAATATAAGGGGCATAATTGATTTGATTATCAGCCCTGTAGTGTAGCTTGATTGGCTTTCCCCAAATATTCTTTTTTTGTGAACTGTCCTGATTTTTTACACACTTTTCAAAATTAAGGGGTAAGGGTAGTTTTTTTGTATAATTCTCCTGTTTATTTGTTTGTAAGGAAAATACAATTATAATAAGCCTATATCTAATTAAATTCTGCAAAAAAATGAGGGGAAATTCAGCCCGCTAACCTCTTCCCATCAGATTTTATAGTGGACCAAAATATGTATCACTCTGAAAAGGGTTTTTTTTCCCCGGTATTGTTTGTCAAAGAGCAATTTCTAGGGGTTTCCACATGTAAAGTCTGCAGTAAACTGAAGCAAATAGACTTTCAGTTGAAAGACTTTACTTAAGTTTACTCTGGCATATTGAATTTGAACAAAAACAATGGATATTCTAATTTTGTCGATACTACAAATATTTCAAAGTAGGTGGTAGTACCCCCAAACAGCTATTTTTTGGCAAAAAATGTGCTCAAATTTGATTTTTTTTTTTTTTCAAAAACAGTGAAATATACAGGGTTCTAGGTTGCAAAATCTGAAATTAAATATACTTTTACCCCGGAAAAGACCTATGATGAAAAGGTAAGTTTCCTCACTTAATATGTTTCACATTTGTCAGTGAAATGGTGGTCAAATCTTGATCTTGTTATACATAGTATCAAAATACAATTTTATTTTGGATAATTTACACTTATGTCAAAGGTCAAAGGTCATAGCTCATTAAATATATAAGAATAGCTAATTACAAGTTCCATTCAATGACTTTAATAATTTTAGACAGATTTTGATCTTCAAGTATGTATGCCAAAGGGCAAAGTTCACACTTCATTAAATATGCATATGTATGCTACATGTATATGCACCCGGCAAGGGGATGCTACGCTTTGCGTTGTCCTTGTTTCACTTGGGTTCAAGGATCAAAGTAACAAGAAGTGAATTAGTGCAAGAAAGGGTATATTTTGTGTGTGTGGGGAGGGGGAGGAGGAGGGGGGAGGAGGAGGGGGGAGGGGAGGAGGGAGGGGGGGTGGTGAGTGTGCTCGTGTGTACAATGATGGTCAACATTATGGCTTTATGCAATGTCAGACCATGGACCCTACCATGATCAGACACTTGGATAATACATGTATGAACTGAAAATACAGTACATGTACATGTACACTGTGATTAATGCATCCACTGTAATTAATTGTGAATTGTATTTTGTTTCACTGTTTGTATTGAATGAAATCATGAATCTTGGTTGAAGACTGGTGCCAGCAGTCTAGAGGACACATTACGAAAATCAACCTCGGTCAGACGCAAACCATTTTGTTTGATGCGCACATTTCAATTCCAGAGATTCTTGGTGGCTGTGATTGGATCCTGTTGGCTGCAACTTAGCCTTAGATCAAGACTCTTGTGATTATTATGCTTGTTGCATTTCAGTTTAACAGTGACATTAATCTTTGTAGTCTTATATTACAGTAGGTTTTGTGTAGATTCCAAACCATGAATTTTGGGGGCATTGACAGTTGCTCTGGCTACAGTTGCCTCAGTGACAATATCTCAGAGGACAAAGAATTAGGGTTAGGGTCACCATTGGGTTTCCAGTTCAGAATGTGTTGTACTGTAGGTCCATGGCAGGGGCATCGATCCATGTTTCGGATTGGGGGGCAAAAGTGAAAAAATGTCAGAAATTATCAGTGTGCTCTGCGCGCCAAATTGCAATGCAAAATTTGCTGAAAATTGACCAGTTTGTAAAGTTTACTAAAGTAGTTTTATGCCAACGTTTAATAACTTTTTATATGCTTTTGTATAAAACATATCCTTGCATTGGCGTTCATATAATTTTTCATAAGTGTGCAAGATTATGGGGGGGGGGGGAGGGGGGGGCAAATAAGATATTTGCCCCCCCCCCCTAGGATTGACGCCTCTGGTCCATCGGTTAGGGTAAGGGTTGCAGTCAGGGTAAGTTGTAATGAAATAATCGCCTGAGCAGATGTCATACACCCAGATTTTAAAGTGATTAGTGCTAACATTTGAGCTTCAATTTAAAAAAAAACTGTCAAATTTTGATATCTGAACTACATAGTATGTTTCATATTGACAAATATAACCCCCTAGAATAAAAAAAGTTTGGAAAGGTTACAACACTGCCAAGGCATAATTACGTATGAATAAAGACATAAAACTTGGGCAGTTAAAATAGCGTAGGTGTACACACAGTAAGTCTTATGGAGAAAAATGCTGGTGAAGTCCGATCAGACTTATGATTTTCACTTTTTATAGCAGCACCTAAATATATCATTGAATACAATTTTTTCCAGGGTGTCATTTGTAGACCTTAATCAAAGACAATGGGTAGCATGGGAAATCATGTAGCTCAGATATTTTGAAGCTGTGGTAAATGCATGTTAGCCAATTTGTTTAAACGCCACAATAACCTTTTAGTCATGGTGAAATTTGCTTGTATATATTAATGTAATGGTATAAAGTCTCATACATTGGTTTCAGTATAGAACAGGTATGTACTAGACACATGTATGGTACGTAGTGAAATTTTACAGCTGTATGGTATAACATACAAATTTTCAAAACATTGTCTTGCCTAAGACTGAAACAGATTCTCCAAGCAATTCCAACTTTGTGGAGATATACAACATTGCACAAGCGTATGATTGTAGGTGCGGTCTGCTTTGCAGCACACTCGGAATGCGCATTTACGTCTGCCACATACCAAGCCCCCTTACTCACCCCATCATCCCAGGAAATGTTTTCCCGAAAGTCAGAATGGTATACCTGAGTCAAAAAGGGAACCTGATATATTTATGTCCTCCGAACACATTACACTACCCTGTCATTAATCTGAGCAACATTTTTATTACCAGTCTTCTTGATACACGTTATAGTAGGTAATATGTAGGTGAATATTCCAGCAGAAGTTTTGCCAGTCTCGAGATCCACAGGCCACAGCTTTGTTTTGAGTTTTGACTGAAAGTTTTGGAAAATAACTAAATGCTTGACAGTGACACGTCCCCTAGTTTCATCAAATTTGATTGTAGAGGTAAAATTGGCGTATAATTTGTAACCAACTGTGATACCAAATGCTACGTGCTGGTAAAAGAGCATCCCAAATTTCAAGTACAGATTTTAATAGTTTTAGTGTACCGGTATATTATTGCTACAAATATGTATTGCATCTCTGTGTAAATAATAATATTCATGTACCATTTCCTGAGTAGGGATATGTGACAAACAAGATAGCTAAAAGTTAAATGTATATGTGACCTGTCACCACGATGCCCTGATAAACTCGCACATCTTATGAAACATAAACATAGAAAGATAAATTCTTCGGGTTAAAGTATAAATGTTCAAACTTTTACAACATGTGAAGTTCATCAACCTTCTGATTTTTAAGGACACTTCACTCTTATACTTTATATCATAATTATGATATTAGGCACTTTCCTTGCCTTTGGGTCTTGTGACTTTATTAGGGTATCGTGGTGACGGGTCACATATTTGATGACATCTTGTGCAGTTCTCCAGGCCATTTCATTATTTTCTTTTTTTTGGGGGGGGGGAGGGGATGGGGGGAGACTAATTACAGGTACTAGAGAGCATGAACATTGGAGGTCTGAATAGTTTCTAACATTTTAAATTAAATAAAGTCTGATCAAAATGATCAGTATTGATTTATAGATATTAATTTGTTTTTAGATTAACTTATTAAATTTGTCAATGTCTGGAGCAACTGCCCATGCTCCCCTTCCCCCACTCCTATGGTCTTTATAATGGTCAATAGAACCAAAGCTTGACATTGAACACAAGGAACATAATACATATCTGAGGGTGATACTACTACCTGATACATACATGCAGCACAGACATTCCTTGTCTGTGCAGCAAATCTGTTTAGAAATCACAATCCACAGCTTTCCACACCTCATCAAATATTTTCATGGAGCTGAGGATGCGTTCACACTTGTACTTTGGGGTGGATCTGTTTTCTGTAAAAACAGGTGTATTTGATGGTGGTGTGTAGGAGCAGTCATTTCTTTTTTTTGTGGGGGGGGGAGAGGGGGAGAGGAGCTTCTGACACACGCGCAAGTTCTTGCTTATCTTGTACCACGCTCATCCTCATTATCATTATCATCATCATCTCCCTCCTCATCATCATCATCGTCTTTGTCATGAACTCATAATCCTCCTCCTCCCCCTCCTCATTGCCATTATCCTCCTCATCATCATCATCATTTTTTTTGTGGTCAGAATGGGGAGGGGAAAGGTCGCTTAGACTTGGTGGAGCCATTTGTATGTGTGTACATGTATGACACATGGCAGAAACTAAACGAAAATAAAATAAAACTGAATAATTTTAGGAGGGCTACTGTCAAGCCTGATTTGTCTGAGAGTGATGGTATATCCTAGGAGTGATATTGAGGGCTCTTTTGTGATTTTAGAGGGCTATTTTGATTTTTTTTTTGGGGGGGGGGAACCTAGTGTATTTCGGTATGACATCGTGTAACGCACATGGACACCTCAGTCTAGCCAATGCAAACATGAGACATGTAAATGATTTCCTGCATTTCGCATTCAATTTACCAACACAAAATCAATATAACTTGAAAGACCGTAGTACCGTTTATGTTGGAGAGATTATAAAGTCCAATCAAGATGCCACATGCCACCTGAAACTTGCAGACACCTAATCGGTAAAGTTCATCAATCTAGTCTTTGCCCTCCTTCCCATTCATAAATTTGGAGCTCAATGCGTCACGCATTCTTTGCACACGTCTCTCTCGCTCATGGCTGTGTTGGACGAATGACCCTGATACTGTACATCAGCAGTGCCTCCCCCTCCCGCCCAGTACCCCAATCAACTGATTAGTCTAGTTCAAGTACGATCGCAAAGATTTCTTGCTTCAGGCCTATGTATTTGAGGGAGGGGTACAAATTATCATTTATTGTCATACATGTAGATCTCAATGTTTTACATACTTTTGAACTATATGTGAAAATGACTAGCTGAAAATTGAAATGCTCAATGTCCGAAGTGGTGTAGGGAAACAAAATTGGGTGTCCCCATGTGTTACAGATCAGTGTGAACGCATCATGCGTGAGCAATAGGATTCCACAGGAGTTATCAAGGTCTTGTGTTTCTAGGCCTGGTATGTGAGGGCTATGTCTGGTATTTCACAAGGGATGTTAAAAAAGTGTTAGGTGGTGGGATGGGAGTGAGGTTGGGGGGGGGGTGCAGCGAGAGGGAAGAAGGGTTGGAAAAAATGTATTGGCAGTGAGTTCTCTCACTCACATATCACTGTATGTTAGATGACTCTGCCAGAGCTGGAGTTACAGTAGTTTGCAGGGCAGTCAGTGGATGGTTTGTTTGGATGGAAATGGGTGAGTCGTCCAAGTGATCTGTGTTCTGTAGTCCCATTCATAGCTGTCTGTGTTTGGAGGAAAACACTAACAAGTACTTTACTCAGGTAGGATTGTTTTGCTATTTGGTGTTGATTACATGTACGTGATTTATGATCACTATTTTTTGGCTATTTGTAGTAAAGTTTTAAATGTTTTCATACTTTATATGTACTCAAATCAGTTTTCATATTTATTTTACATGTACTAATCAGTTTTGAGTATATTTGCCACTACATATTCCTGATAGAATATATGTGTTTTACTGCTGCAATTAAGACTTTATTTTTACTCTTCAAAATACAGGGGAGTTTTTTGTCTGAAATGTCCAATTTAGCTTTATTTTGTTTTACAAACAAGAGGCATTCAAAATGTACATTGAACTGTGTTGTGGCCATGGGAACAATTACATGTAAACAGTATAGTCAGTAGGGTCCATACCAGTAACAATTATACGCAATGAATACTACAACGTCTCCCTGTTATAGGCCTAACTACAAGTGGCCTTGCCCTGGTAAAAATTGGAGCTTGGTGGTAGGGGGTTATTAGGAACTCAACTCGGTCTGGGATGAGAAGAAGGGCTTAAAATAAGTGAATGAATGGCCGTCTTTCTTTGGAACAATATATGCTACAAATATGTGTGTCATAAGGGTGACCTTGCCCCTTTGTATACCCTCACTACAGGTATTGTACTTAACATACCGTACATCAGCACTTTCTTCATAACTTTTAATACAGCAAAGGAAAGATTTAATAATTTAAGAAAACAACAATATCAGCTAGTGTATTTTTGGGGGGTATGAATAACATATTAATATTCTGAATTGGAAACCTATTTGCAGGAATACTGAAGATATTTATTGAGTTGTAGAGAAATATGTTAAAGGATTTACACTAGGTACATGTAACTTCTTTGTGATTCATTTTCTGAATACCCCCCCCACCCCACCCCTACCCCTACCCCTACCCCTACCCCTACCCCTACCCCACCCCTCCCCGATTAAATTGAAATATTAATGTTGCCAGTCATGCCATTAGGATATTCAGGACATTTCAGACAATTTGTGTGAAATCTGAAGATTAGTAATTACCTAAAATTTGAAAAATGTCCCTGAAACCAAGTTTTTTTTCTTCTTTTTTGAGACAAAAATTCAAATCAAATTAATTCCACTAAAACTAGGTTTGTAGCTCCTATGATTTGTAAAAGGTTCATACCACTGTAGTCACAAATTGTTAATTTGTACTGCGTGCAAAAGAGATGCCCTGCATTTAATCGCCTTTTAAAGCGCTTTGATATATATTAATTATGAAAAGCGCTATATAAATAAAAGTTTATATTATTAATCCATAAGATCTTGTGTCTGGCTAACTCAATCGTAAGATCTTGTTTAGGCCCTATGTGTTGCGTTGGGACTTTGGAGGTGGAGATCATATTCAACTCCTGTCAGCTTCCTTGTGTTAGGTCTATGATACTCACACTACACTTTTCTGAGAGTATTACCTGACACACTTTCATTGTGCTGTGACACTTGTGTTCTGTAACAACATAATTATGTGGGGTGTGGCAGTTAGACTAATAGTTCTCTCCATTCCACTGAGCTGTAGTCTATGTTATAGACTGTTCTGTATTCAACTCTTTAAAAAAAGAAAATTTTGTGGTCAAATATTGACTCATTTTAAAAGAACTACTGTTGATGTACGTCATGACAGGCAAATTTGTTGTGTAGCTTTCTATCTGATCAATTTATGTTGGGGCATGAGAGTAATTCAATTATGGAATGTTCATGCTTTATTATCCTTAAAGACACTATATAACTGTGGAAGCCCGGGAGCCCCATTTAAAAAATTGTCAAACTATCTGACATATCTGACAGTGTTTGGATGGACAAATAAACACCCTAGAACACAAAAGTTTGGACAGTTATGCTATCACTAGTAAAATATGTGCAGATTAAAATCGGCAAATGAATAGAATATCAGCTGATAGAAAATTCTGCCACACAGCAGTCTATGGGGGGAAACTGGAATGGTCGGTCAATGATTTTCACTGTTTAAATGCACTAAATGATCGTTTTGAACTTCAATTTTTTCAGGGCTTCATTTTTAGACCTTATCAAAGACACTGATAGCATGTGGAATCATGTAGCTCAGATTTTTAAAACTGGAAACAGTGTTAGGCAATGCCTTTAAGTAAACAGATTCTAGACAAATCCTTCCAGCCAAGATTAACACCCAAGTTAGTGTATACATGTACATTGGTATATCCTACAGTAACTCATTTATTTAACCCCTTGGGGATGACGGGCTTGCACAGAAGCCCAGTACATTGCACACTCAGAGACGACGGGCTTCTACAGAAGCCCAGAAAATGCGACAAAAAATGATGTCAAACACTCGATAAACTATAGAATTTTATTGCCTAGTGCGTCTGTACCAAAAATACACATTTTTGACCAGTGTAAACTAAGAAAATAAGTATTATGTTCTGCACTATATTATAAAATATGAGTTTTTATTCCTTTCAAAGTCAACCACGTACAAATCGCGTCGTCTCTCAATGAACAACAGTGCCGTATACATTCGAGCCCAAGGGGTTAAGGCATTTCCCCAATTCCCAATCATGTCATTTACCTTTGACCTCTATAATACAGTACTAGCAGTATATAAAACAACTTGTGAATCTCGAGTCTTAGGCCAGCTGTCTCACCGCACCCACTCTGGTTTGGGGGTTGGGTTTGGAGTAAATACAAAGAGCAGTCTGGGACTGAGACTAAGTGAGCTCACTGAGCTGCATTCTGTTAACCGTAGATTACTAGGTAGAGATGAGTTAGCCTAGCCATGTTTGAAACCAATGTTTTCATGTATCAAAACTAAATTCTCAGCAGGTATTCTGATCATTTTACAAGCTAATCATCACTGGTGCCTGTATGTCTGAATAATTCCGTTCATTCAACTTCATCTCGTTTTATTTCTTGCTCGCATTAAGTTGGACATACTATAGGTCTAGCATTTATTGTTGGTATTTAGTTTAAATTTTAATTCCTCATTGATGCAGGCCCATGAGTCCATGACAATATTTTATTTTTGTTCCTTCTTTGTCCCTTAGTATCAATAGAAGTCAATTGTAAGGAAGGTGTGTCCACTTACACAAATTTGTTGAATAGTTGCAATTTATTCTGATTTCTTGTCATTCCTTACAATTGTGTACAATGTAAAAAATGTATAACTTCTGATGTGACATAAAAATAGTTCTGCAAAGATTTGTGGTTAGCATCCCTTGGGCATATACATTCTTCTGCGTAGTACTGCCTACTACAAGTAGTATTGTATCAAATCTACAGTTTCTAGAAATGATTGACACAAAAATTTAGATATTTAGATTGTTGTTGGGGATAAATCCATACTGACTGTGTGCTGTACCCATTACACTTTTGCATTTAGGTTTACAGTCTATCAAGAGTAGGTTATTTGCAAATGCAATCGCTAAATCAGTTTCTCTGTTTTTGTAATTTTGTAGAGCAAAGGCATTCCAACCAGGAATGGCCATTATTAACCTGTTAAATCTGATTTAAAGAGATTTCGCAGAATATTTTGTCTGTCAGTACTTATATAGGCTATCACTTTAGCTCCATTATCCATCTTTCCCTTGCCAAGGGGAAAAAATTCCCTTTATGCCTTTACCTTTCGTTTAGAACTCGGAGGGGTTTCTCTAAATTAGTTTTGCACACTTTGTTGTCAAAAAAAGAGAAAAAAAATGAAGACTGGCAGAAAAACTTGAATTACCTAAAATTTTACCGCTTATCCCTCACTCACATTTTCACAGGCGTAATGAGGATCACAGACATGCAATGTTAGTGAAGGGAAAAGGAGCCGATTTTTTTCAGTGTGCGTTACCAGATCAGGGTGACAAAGTGGCCTGTGGTTGCAGGTTCGGGGTTTTTAGACGAAGTTTTGCTAGCTGTGAACAGCAGATAAACTAGTCAACATTCCTGGGAACAATCAAGGAACAGGGCAAACTCTGATATTGCTTTGTCTTGCAGTTGCAGAGTCGGGGGAAGTCATCCCTAGTATGCAGCCAGCATAGTAAAGGAAGTTAGCTGTTACCAGCAGATAAACGTATTCGACATTCCTGCGGACTGTTGGGATGAGATCGCCTCCGAATTGCTTTGTCTCGTAACTCTCCTACATGTA
>JZLH01S0460213.1:13606-24736 GCA_001188425.1 Eucidaris tribuloides | reverse complement strand
AACGTTTACACTTGAGAAAACGTGGACTCAAAGAAGTACTGCGACGGAGTACTGCATCTCACGCTATCAATGCGAGACATGGACTGTGGTAATTCAGATAATCTGCATTAACATAAAAGACTGATTACACATTTGCCGACTTGACTCGCTACACAATAAGACCAACCGATTGTTTCAAACAATTACGTGTCAAGTAGTAACGCAGGGACCTTTTTAGCTGCGGACGTCCTTCAATACATCCTCGACTGCAAACTGTTGCCATGCATGAAATAGCCTATTTCCTCGCCCATTTATTGGGTAAAAAGTTCTCCATAGTAATCGTGCCAAAAAATGTTTCATCTTAATAAAACTTCCAGAATATATTGCAAGGACGGCATGATGCCAATGTTGGGGCGCATTTTCAGTCTCTTTATAGTTTATCTTTAACGCGCAATTCATACAAAAAACAATAGTGTTGCTGAAGTGTGAGTTAGTCTTAAATTTGGTTTATGTTTGCAATAATTGTCTTTTCATGACTTTATGTGTTCGTTTTATTTTTGATTGTTGTTATGGTTTTTAGCTTATAGTCATTAATTCTTTGTCTATGATGTTCTTTTTTTTAGATTATAATATTGTTGTCTTATGTAAAATGTAACATTTCATATGCATTTTCAGTACTGTTTTTTAATCGCGCGGACTTGCGGCCGAGCAGGAGCTTTGTGAGGACAAGTGGTGTCGTATTTAAATAGATAAATTACAGATACACACACAGAGGCACTCACCATTCTGACACGCACAAAACAAGACCAAAAGAAAAGGACTTCATATAAGCTCCCGTACTGTACCTGTTTCATGTTCTTATCGCGCTTACGATTTTGTATCAATATGGTCAATGCACAACAAATTGTTCAGCGTCGACATTTATGTCGGCTATCTATATGAATATCTTGACAGCACTTATGCCTGTAAAATCGTATTAGCCCATTTAAAACATTAGTGCTTAGAAAAGTGATATAGCAACACATGTGTCTAGAAAAATGTTCAGATTACACCTAATGATTAAAAATTGGAACAGGACGTCTAGTGACTCTAATACACAACGATTTAGCCTCCGACCATGTTACAAAGTGCATAGCCCACGAACGGTTTTTTAGAAATGTGCGTTTAATTGCTAACACAGTTTTTACAGTGTAGCTAACAGCTTTATTTAGTTGTACAGTAATTGTTTGAATTGTCCACAGATGTGTTAATATGATATCAATCATACTACGGCGGAAGCAAAGCCGAGAATAAGGAGTAAAAATAGTGTGTCTCCACACGTGACTTTCTGATAAACCATGGCAAACTACATTCAACATGACCTTGTAAGCTTTGCACACGTTGCTGCTGAAAAGTCTACATGCGAGCCTTTTACACAATGCCCCATAAATTTGTATTGTAGATTTGTGTGATGCTCATATACGACATTTGCTAATTATAGCAAGTGATAATGTTACTATTTTAGTCGGGTCCATATCGTGTTTCCCCTGTTCCTCACCGTGTTCCATTTCTTTTTCTCATTTTCTCACCTATACATGCATCTGTGCATGTACTTCACTTCTTCTCTAATCTTTTTTTTTCATTTCCTTCATTTTCTTTTTCTTCTTCCATGCATACGGTTTTTTATTACAATGTTGTGCCTACGGTCTAAAAAATATATTCGTGCAGATACAGCAACAGTTTGTTTGTATTTCCATGCGAGGTAGGTATTTCTTAATGAAACTTGAGAAAAACGTTTTACTGCTTTGCAAACACGCCATACATTAATGGGACGTTAGTACAGAAAACGATAAAGACATGCAACTCTTATAAAAATGAGTAAATTAATTAATAGCTATTTTCAAAACGTGCCGATACCATGCTACAACAAATAAATTTCAACTAGATTTCCTGTCACTAGACGGAATTGGTGTCCGCGTAACTCGCCTCGAGCCTTAAATTAAAGAAATATGACAATGTTATGGAATTATTCATTGCATGCATAAAACTGATGACGTATGTCCTTCATCACCTGAAATTGTCTAATAAACATTAGTTGAAAATTCGACTTGCGCGTACGCCTTCGTCGCGACGTGCGGACGGTTGTGATTAGCACCAATGATGACTTTTGACCTCAAGTTACTGTGTACCAAATTGTTTTGTCTTAATCCACCCCATTCATGAGATATGTGCAAAATACTTTTTTCCTTAGTGACGTCATAGATGACGTCACAAGTATTCTGCATGCAAAGTAGTGTCTGAACTGTTTTCTACGGATCATAGGCTATCAGAGTGAGCAATAAAGGTACGGGTCATTGTTTATTGTAGAGAAAATTGACTGATTTAAAACTTAATTTTAAACGTACGCGTACGCGTTCGTCGTGACGCCCGCACGCATATGAGAAGCACGCACGATGACATTTGACCTGAAGTTACTGTGTACCAAGTTTGGTGATTTTATTCGACTCCAGTCATGAGATATGCCCGAAATACGATTTTTCTTTGTGACGTCATAGATGACGTCACAACACTTTGGCATAGAAAGCGATGCCTGAAATGTTATCTACGCATAACACTCTATCAGAATAAGTATAAAATGTAGGGGTCACCGTTAATTCTAGAGAGTTATAAGTGATTTTAAAATGCCCATTACTCACTACGCGCGCAATGCGCGCGCATTTACGGTTTTTGGACCTGTAAGCGATACTTTGGGTCCTAGTGGTCGGAAAAGGGTTCTAATTGATGGAGAATTCAGTCAGAAATCCAAATCTATCGAAAAAACGACGATATTTGGTCAGAAAAGGGGTGCGCGCGGAAAAAAACGCGCGCGTACGCGCGCGCACCAAATGCTCCAAATGACCTGAAACGTATGCTACTATTAATAAGAAGTCATTTGGAGCATTTTAAAACTTGTAAAATTTTTGACGCGCCCGTACAAGCCCATCGTGACGCGTGCGCGCACGTGATTAGGTCCAAAAGTTGACCCTTGACCTAAACTTAACTTCTGCCAAATTTCGTTGTTTTATTCCACTACCGGCTTGAGATATTGCAAATGTAGGCTAGAACTAGCTTTTGGCTTATGACGTCATTGATGACGTCACAGACATTGTCAGGAGGACATTTGTAGGTATTAACTATGCCAAGTTACAAGATGATTGACGATGTTGTTCTTGAGATATCTGATGCACAAGAATGACCGGGAAGAAACACGAACTAGATTTTAATTCGTCACTGAGACGAATTGGTGATCCGCGTAAACGCTTCGTTCATTTAATCTTCAAAAAATGTGGCAAATAATCTATATCAAGTAGCATTGCTTGCTGAAATATGTCCCTCATCACCCTCCATTCTCCATGAAACATCAATTCAAAATTCGACGTGCGCGTACGCGTTCGTTGGTGCGCGTACGCGTTCGTTGCGACCCGTGGACGGTTATGATAAGGACCAGTGACGACCTTTGACCTGAAGTTACTGTGTACCAACATTGCTTATCTTACTCGATTCCAGTCATGAGGTATGCGCGAAATACGATTTTTCTTTGTGACGTCACAGATGACGTCACAAGTATTCTGCATGCAAAGTAATGTCTGAACTGTTATCTACGGATCATAGGCTATCAGAATGAGCAATACAAGGTAGGGGTCATCATTTATTCTCGAGAAAAATGACTGATTTAAAACTTAATTTTAAACGTACGCGTACGCGTTCGTCGTGACGCCCGCACGCATGTGATAAGCGTGCATGATGATCTTTGACCTGAAGTTACGGTGTACCAGGTTTGGTGATGTTACTCGATTCCAGTCATGAGATATGCCCGAAATACGATTTTTCTTTGTGACGTCATAGATGACGTCAGAACACTTTGGCATAGAAAGCGATGCCTGAAATGCTATCTACGCATCATACTCTATCAGAATAAGCAAAAACAGTAGGGGTCACCGTTAATTCTAGAGAGTTATGAGTGATTTAAGAATGCGCATTTTTCACTACGCGCGCAATGCGCGCGCATTTACGTTTTTTGGACCTGTAAGCAATATTTTTTGTCTTAGTGGTCGGAAAAAGGTTATAATTAATGAAGAATTCAGTCAGAAATCCAAATCCATTGAAAAAAATTACGATATTCGTTCGGAAAAGGGGTGCGCGCGGAAAAAAACGCGCGCGTACGCGCGCGCACCAAATGCTCCAAATGACCTGAAACGTATGCTACTGTTAATAAGAAGTCATTTGGAGCATTTTAAAACTTTTAAAATTTTTGACGCGCCCGTACTAGCCCATCATGACGCGTGCGCGCACGTGATTAGGTCCAAAAGTTGACCCTTGACCTAAACTTAACTTTTGCCAAATTTCGTTGTTTTATTCGACTGCCGGCTTCAGATATTGCAAATGTAGGCTAGGACTAGCTTTTGGCTTATGACCTCATTGATGACGTCACAGACACTGTCAGGAGGACATTCTGTAGGTATTGACATGGGACATAACTATGCCAAGTTACAAGATGATTGACGATGTTGTTCTTGAGATAGATGATGCACAAGAATGACCAGAAAGAAACACGAATAAAATAAAGAAGAAAAAGAAAAAAATTACTGACGAAATCTATGGTGATCCGCGGTTACGCGGATCACCAATAAAGAAGAAAAAAATTACTGACGAAATCTATGGTGATCCGCGATACGCGGATCACCAATAATCATCATCATCATCATCATCATCATAATAATCATAATAATCATAATAGTCATAATCATAATCATAATCATAATCACGTTAATACTCAACAAAAGTAAAAATATGATAAAAGAAATAGCTGGGGGATGCATACCCCCATCCCCCCCCCGGTTGTCTACGCCCCAGTTCCGTGTAGGAATAAACTCTTGTAGCCACTGGTTAACATTTACCATAGTCTGTAAGAAAAAAATGTGAGCTACATAATCCTCCGAGCTCCAAGTGTATTTGATAAGGTCTAAAAATAAAGCCCTGAAAAACTTATATTTCAAAATGATTATTTAGTGCTTTTAAAAAAGTGAAAATCGTAATTGACCGGATTCACCTGCCCATTTCCTGCCATAGACTTACTGTGTGTAGATCTAGACTATTTTTTACTCGCCCCGAGTATTCACTGTTTATTCATTCATATCTGGCCATTGGCAGCATAACTTTTCAAACTTTTGTATTCTAGGGTGTTTATTTGTCCTTTAAAACACTACTATGTAGCTCAGATATCAAAGTTTGAATTTTTTTTTTGAAATTGAAGCTCCACAATGTTAGCCTATCACTTTAAACTTACACAGAATTTCCCCCGAGAAGTTTTGTAAACCTCCATGCTTGATGATATGGAAGGCAATGCAGGCTAGCGTCCACCGGCAAGACTGCCCAAAGTATAAGGCTCTTATGAGCTCCGTGATTGTAGGCCTCCGACCTCCCATATATACCTCTTCTTCTTTTTTTTTAAAGGAAGAGATCTTTTCCATTTACGGTCCTCTTCTGATTTTACAATAAAAGGCTATCTATCAAAAATGTTCAGGTAGAGGAAAAATGCTTAAGTTGAAGATTTGGGGGTCATTTTAGATACCATAGTGCGTAATCATTATTGGATGAAATGGGAGTAGCCCAAATGACCATTAGACCAAATGATAATTAGACAAAATGGTGTTTAGACTAAATGACAATTAGAGGAAATGGCAGTTATAGACCAAACGGTAAATAGACCAAATGGTCATTAGACCAAATGGTCATTATTCCAACTGCACATTAGACCAATTGCACATTAGACCAACTGCCATGTAGACGAAATGGAAATTAGACCAAATGGTCAGTAGACCAACTGCACATTAGACCAATTGCACATTAGACCAACTGCCATTGAGACGAAATGGCAATAGACTAAATGGTAATTTAGACCAAGTGGGTTTAGACCGAATGGTGTTATCCCACCTGGTTATTAGACCAAGTGGTATTAGATCAAGAGATAGTAAACCGGATTGCCTTGGTTAAAGGTGTATCGACAACAATTAAACTAGCAACATTAGCAAGCTGAACTTTGAATAGACCATTACCGGTATTGGCAACTACATTAGTCTGGGCAGTGGCGTTAAGGAATTTGCTCGTCAGGTTAGTAGATGCGCTACTGGAAATGCTGTCATATATCTTAAATCCTGCCATGTTGTGAATATTCAAATCAGTGGCGCTGCGTACTTCAACTGGCCATGTTGTGAAGTTAGCCCTGGATGAAACGACTAACTCATCGAACGTTAGAAGTCCCTCTTGTCTGTTAATGTGAGCATGGACGCTGGTGTTCAGAGATGAGAGGATACTAGTGAAGTTGGATGAGGCACTTCCTTCCACACGTCCATAAGTCAGGATTCCAGCCATATTGTCAATTTGGAAGTGAGAAAGAACATTCCATTGAGCAATTCGGGAGACTCATCGTGAGCAGCACTGAACTCATATTTCACAAACTAAAAGAGGTTTTGTCAGTCATGCATTGTGATGTTGAAGAGAGATCCAGTACTGACAATTGGATTGGTAATACTTAAGAATCTATGCCATTGCTTTGAAATCTAAGTGGTCCAGTAAGTCTATTTACAGACCACAAAGCGCCACTATCAACATAACCTATGCGTGAAGAAATGCTAGACAGATTGTTGGTTTTGCCAGATCTAGCATTGTAATTGGTCGGCCCAATTTTTGTTACCCCATGAGGGCATTAAGATGAGACCTGCCCCTTCGTTTAACAATTTACTCAATTATGTTTTTATTGTAATGTATGACGTGCCCCGTCAGGGGAAAAAGAAAGAAAAATAAGAAAGAAAGAAAACATATTAGAATTGAATAAACTCCTCTAAAAAGTTTGGAAATCTGAGTTTTATACATTATGTCTGCCTGTTCTTTGTAGTAATCAATGCTTATGTCTTTACTGTAATGTATGACGTGCCCCGTCAGGGGGAAAAGAAAGAAAAATAAGAAAAAAAACATATTAGAATTGAATAAACTCCTCTAAAAAGTTTGGAAATCTGAGTTTTATAGATTATGTCTGCCTGTTCTTTGTAGTAATCAATGCTTGCTTGGTACGGTCAAACATTATTTAATTCTCTGTAAAATAGTATACTCCGCGTGTTCAACTTCCTGCCCTTTCCCCAATGGTAAAATCATAACAAATTAGGTGTCATTTCAAAGAAAATTGAATAATCTTTCTCTTTAAAATCAGAGAGATATAGGGAAACTAACTTATTAACAAGGAAAATGAGTGACTTACACTGAACTTGGGTCATTTTGCAATTCCTTTAACCTCAATGTTGTAAACAAATGAAGTAGCAGTTGCTCCTATATAAATTGCCATTCATGGCTGACCAGTTAAAGATTGTGTCAGGGATTTTCAAGTCAATTACTTCCCTTCATTATCAATACCAATAGGTTAGTACTTACAAATGGTGTGTTGAAAGTTTGAGATCCATACGTCATGAATTTGTTGTTTTATGAGAAAAACTAATAACGACATGTTACCAGAATGTTGTTCTTTTCGTGAGTTTAAATTTTGCTCAAATTGCGAATCGTGGTTATGTGTACCGTCGCAGGACCAGCGGAGCACACTAATTGGTTAAACGGCTAAACTCCGCGCGACCTTCGGCTAACGGCTGATCGAACAATTTTGGAACGGCCCGTGCACGTCGACGTCACTGTAAAATTTTTAATTTGTCCAGATTTTCACCAAAAGTATTCTACCCAAAGGTTCTATGACAGGTGTTTATTTATACTAATCTTCACATTGTGAACGATTTGAGCTTTTATTCATTTTACCATTTTCTGACGTGCAAATCCCTTACTCTGTCTTTAAGAACAAACGACATAACTCCATTCAAAGAACATGTTATTAACTCCCCATGACCACCGGCGTTCGTTTTGCTGCTTTTCAATTTACACCTTATTCCATATTCTAATTTTAGGCACTGGTTACACTAGCAGTTAATTGCGACAACCTGCGATCAAATGAATCGCACATCTAGGGCCTCTGCAGCCAGATCGCTAGTAACTCGCACGATTTGTGCTGTTGTCACACTTGTGCGACCTGCTTGCCACTTGCCGTAGGTATCGTAAGAAAACGTGCCATTAAATGCACTACTACATGTTTACCTGAGACAAGAAGCAGGCAGTCGTGCAATTACCTGCGGCAAGTGGTGGGCAACTATGCGATTACCTACGGCTATAGCACACGAACGTGCGAATGGCTGCGACTAGTGGCAGGCATTCGTACGATCACTTACAATAAATGGTAGTTAACTGTACGATTATTTGTGTCAATCGCACGAACGTCGTGGGTTTACTTGTTTCAAATGAAGTCACGACTGGTATTTCGATATGTAAAATTATGCGTTTGTGAAGAAAAATCAGGAATTGAATGATAAATGCATGTACGCCGACCCCCAATAAAGGCTTCTACCCATGGCATATGCTTTATTTGATTTATAGATATACATTTGTTTATTTCTGTATTTTTGTCCAATACAATAATTACAAACAAAACTACATGACAAAACAAAACATAGCATTAAGTATCATATACTGTATACGGTAATACCAAAGGCAATATACGGTAATTCTTACTTTTACAATGTGAAAAACAATTAAATTATGTAATAACAAATTTAATATAAATAATATATATTTGTAGTTTATAAGATAAACGGAAAGTATGCAGGAGACCGGCACAAAGCTTTACTAGGGCAGTGGCCTCATATTAACAGTAATTAGGCTTGCATATGTTGTAAAAAAGACGCGTTGAATGAATTAAGAGAGACATTGTTTTAAGTATTGCTGTAAGGCGTTCTGGTCCATGATGTGGAATAGATTTTTGAGCTAAGATTTTTGTAGGGTTTTGCTAATTGATAGTCTTAAGAATGGCGGGTTGGATATGAATGTATGAATGTATGGTTGAATTCAAAATAAACCTATTTTGAATAGTGATAGGAGATGATTGAAAGTGTATGTATACATGAATATGCATGTTTGGAAGGTGTGTATATGTTGGAAAATGCCTGTTTGTAAGGTGGGTATATGTTGTATTTTCAGAGTTTTAAATGATGGTTCAGCGTGAGATTAATACTGCGAATGAGTGCCATTACGAATTGCACGCAATTGTAGCAATAATAATTTATATTTCTGGTGCTACAAATGTTCTATACTATATTACAATACACAATGTAGCAGCAATATTTATCAATACTATATAAAAAAAAAATGTGTTCATCGCACTCCAGGTATTCGCAAGTCAAGTTCATGTATCGTACGATGAGCTGCCGTTTACCAGCGATCACTTTGTCACTTCTCGTATCTATGCAAATTCTCTCCTGAAAACCTATTTCCGATCTTAGGCTACCATGATCATCATTTGTGAACGCAGGTGAACGTAAGGCCCTGGTCACACTAGCAGTTGCGACTACCTGCGATTGAGTTACGACGAAGTTATTCGCGAGTGATCGCGAGTGTTCGCAGTTAGAACGTGCGAGTTATCGTACGACAACTATGATAATCACTTGTAAACACAGGTGAACGTACGATCAAAAATAGGTTTTTAAACCGGTTCAAAAACCTGGCTAGCGATCAAAGTGATCGCAAAGAGGTGGCAAGTAATCGCCAGTGATCGTGTGTGCATCGTGCAATCATCGTACGATAATCGTGCCACTAATCTCAACTCCAGGAGGGAATGTGCATAGATACGAGTTTATGGCAAAGTAATCGCGGGTAAACGTACGCCAAATGGCAGCTCATCGTACGATACATGACTTTACTTGCGAATACCTGAAGTGTGATGAACACATTTTTTTTTGTAGTATTGATAACTTTTGCTGCTGCATTATGTATTGTGATATACGGTAGTATGGAACATCTGTTGCACCACAAATATTAATTCCTTATTATGGCTAAATAAAACCGTGCCATTCGTAATGTCACTCACTCTCATTATTTATCTCACACTGAACCATCATTTGAATACTCTGAAAATACAACATATATACACGTTACAAACAGGTACAGGCCTATTCATGTATACATACACTTTCAATCATCCACCGTCACTATTCAAAACATGTTTATTTTGAATTCAACCATACATTCATACATTCAAATCCAACCCGCCATTTCTTAGACTATCAATTAGAAAACCCTAGAATAATCTTAGCTCCAAAATCTATTCAGCATCAAAGTTGTGTAGGGTTGTGTGTGAATCACACAACTGGATTGTGTGGTTCACATAGTACACAACTTTTCCACAACTTTACACAGCTTTACACAACAAATTTGCAGTGTCCAAAACATATGCAAGCGTAATTGATCTAAAGGCCTATTGCAAATATGAAGCCGCTGCCCTAGGTGAAATTGGCAACTCTACCCATTTTTCAGATGAAAATGTGGCGAACTTTTCATTGGATTTGTACACAAATTTTCAATAATTGGCAGTTTTCTGAAGTGTCAGTTAAGAAATTAACTAAATTCTTTCAGAAAAAAACATGTAGAATCAGTTTTGCTAGGGCATACTTGCACAACAAGGAACAGAAAATCAGAAATTTGATAAAAAGTGAGAATAAGTGAAAATTTGTGTACAAAACCAATGGAGATTTTTCCACACTTTCAGCTTAAAAGCTGGTAGAGATGCCAATTTAAGGATCCTCCGTAACAAGGATTAAATAAACTGAACAATCATAACTCTTGAAATGTTCAACCAAATTTGTTCAAACTTTCACTAATTTTCTTCTTGTATTGTTCTGTAATCTTTGAATGCGGGAAGATATCAGGGTTTCATTCCACTTTAACATCAAGACACCCAAAGTGTAACATATTTTATGGAGAATAAATGTTGTTGTTTTTTTAGTTCTTTTATTAACGTTTTTTGTAATGTATGTAGATAATTTGGTTGTATTTCTATTGCAATTTTCATATTCTGTCAATCTGTCATTCTGTGTCAATTATGATTTGACCAGTTATACAAAAGTGGCACAAAAATTATCATAACGCTTGAATGACATTAGTAAATTAGATGAGGTAAAGTGTATCAGAAGAAATGATTATCCATATTTCATATAATACTAAATACACGCTCCTTTTGCAAAAACATAACTAAAAAAAAATCCCGATTGT
>JZLH01S0460202.1:9768-22938 GCA_001188425.1 Eucidaris tribuloides | reverse complement strand
ACACACACACACACACACACACACACACACACACACACACACACACACACACACACACACACACACACACACACACACACACACACACACACACACACACACACACACACACACACACACACACACACACTCACAAAAAATGGCGCACTCTTCACTTAAACCTACATTTTCAACAAAACCATCATTAAATTTGAAAGCCAAAAATTTATGAAATGGCTTTGGAGTAATTAAGTCCAGTTAGTAACTGGATAAAGTTTTTCCCCATCCCTTCTGAACATCCATTGTCTCTTCTTCTGGAGTAATGAGCTTTCACACCAATGCTGCTACTCGCAGGGGAAACCCCCATCGTAGCAGATTTTAGCCAATCGTAGGTTGTAGAGGATACCTAATGGGCTTCCGTGGGGGACAGTAGGGGGTTTGATCTATCAAACTCGTTCTCCGGGACTAATTCTGACAATTTTCAAAAATATTCTTAAATCCTCAAAGGATTTCAAGAAATCCTGTACATATTCGTTGGGTAAATCCATTGTCCTAGTTAGTCACTTCGCAGGCACAGAAACATGTGAACCGTAAACGCCAACTTTCTTAACGTAAATTTCTTGCAATATCTAAGGTTATTTTGTCGGGGAAAACTTACTTTCGTAGGTGAAAAGTGGATTTTCGTCGGGGAAAACTTGGTTTCGTAGGTGAAAAATGGGATGTTAGAGCGTAGGAGAAAAATAGTGTCCGTAGGGGAAAATACGCATGCGGTGTAGGGGGAAATTAAAAAGTTTGAGAAGCAGCCCTGTTTTACATAGGTTTTCCTTGTAACAGCCACAACTCATGGCATCGGACTCGGTGAAAAAACAAATTACAGTGTAATAAGAAAAACACACGACGTTGCAAAACGCCACATATTAAACTAATTTGGTTTTACATAAACTACAGTAATTTATTAGGAAATAAAATTTGAATATCTCATGAGTACATGGTAATTAAACACATTGGACTCTCGTTATCAAAGAAAAGAAAGAAAGAAAGAAAGAAACTGCTAGGGGCCGGAAAAATTATTTTGATAGACGAAATATTGTAACAGTGCACTGTCATTATAAAGCACACTGATATAACAAAATTTCAGAATCAAAATCATTGGTCTCATATCTTTGTATCCTTTGTATTCTATCGCTTTTGCAACCCTGATATAAAGAAATTTCGTTATAAAGAAACTATTTCATGGGTCCCAAGGACTTTTTTATATTGACAGTGCACTGTATTTCAGGGTTGCAAAGATACATGTGACAAGATGCAAGACAGTTTGGCATTAATTTTAGGACCAAATACTTTGTTACAACGAGATTTTGTTATATCAGTGTTCTTTATGAGTGAACTGTACAAACAGATTTGAAGTTCAGGTAGGAACCCTGCTCGGGATTTGTTTACGTTTGATAAGAAATAATACATTTGAGAACATATTCAATTACAGCAAAAACAAGATTTAAAAGCTATAAAGCACTACGATCAATAATTTATATAGATAACAGGCTTTCTAAGGACAATTTGCAGCCCCAACGAATCATTTTAATTTCTTTCTGCATAAGATTTAATTTTAATTTCTTTCTGCACTTCACGACGAGTCAATTTACTGCGACTGAAGTGGGTGGACTTTGATTATTACACTGTATCATTTTTAGGGGAAGGGGCGGGGGGGGGGGCTCCACGACGGGAAATATCTCCCTTTTAAGTGCAATCTAGATCAGGGGTTCTTAAAGTGATAGGCTAACATTGTGGAGCTTCAATTTAAAAAATTGTCAAACTTTGATATCTAAGCTACATAGTAGTGTTCAAATGGACAAATAAACACCCTACATACAAAAGTTCGGAAAGTTACACTGCCAATGGCAAGTTATGCATGAATAAACAGTTAAAACTCGGGGCGAGTTTTTAATAGCCTAGGTGTATACACAGTAAGTCTATGGGAGGAAATGGGCAAGTGAATCCGGTCAATTTACGATTTTCACTTTTTTAAAGCACCAAATAATCATTTTGAAATACATTTTTTTTTTCGGGGCTTCATTTTTAGACCTCATCAAAGACACTGGTAGCATGGGGAATCATGTGGCTCAGATTTTTTAACTGTGGTAAATGTTAGCCAATACCTTTAATTATTTTTGTTGAAGTGCCATATTTGTTGCCCCAAATTTTTCCTGCGCTACTATCCAACACGCGAAACGAGCGCAGCGAGCGAAGCGTCGCGTGGGGTTCAGGGGCCCGCTTTAAGGGGCCTCGGCGGGGGTCGAGAGGGCGCAGCCCCCGAAGCCTTTAAATATGAGGCATTTTAAGAGTCTCAGAATGGCTCTAATTAATATAATTAACACGAACACAAATTCAAAGAAATTACATATTTTTTTTTTTTAATAGTGGCTTCCATGCGCCACTTCGGAAGCCCTAATGCGCCAAAAGTGGCGCGTGCGCCGCTATTTGAGAACCCCTGATCTAGATTATAGATACTTACTATGACACTACAAATCGACAAAATTCATTCGCACATGGTTGTTTCTACCAACAGGAGAGCTGCAGTTGCACTGAGTTATGGTTTGGCTATTGTCCCCACATTTTTCCGAAACAGTTTTGACGTCTTTGGCGTGATCACTTCTGCTCTCTATAGAATCAACCACAGGCTTGCTATTTCTGAATGAATTCGAATGTACATGTATACATGAAATCAGATATTTGAATGAGAAACCAATGACAAAAGTGTATGACATGTTATCTGAAAAAACCCTGAAAATATGGCTTCATCTTTTTTCAATGCATGTAATTTTAGATAGAGATAATTATATAAATCAAGGCAACTGGACTTACATTTGTATTTGTTGACGAGAACGTTTCGCGTCCTATCTGGGACCCTTCATCAGCTCCTCTGAAGTGGTGGCTTGAAATTACATGTAGCGTCGTTGCACTGTCGATGTTAAAGGGGAATGAAACCCAGACATCTACATGTACTTGCATTCAGGGAATACATAACAATAAGAGAAAGAAATGGTGAAAGTTTGGACAAATTTGACTGAACCGTTCAAGAGTTATAAATGTTCAAAGTTTACATAATCCTTATGTATGGGGGATCCTTAAATTGTCAACACTACCACTTTTTGAGATGAAAGTATGGAGAACTCCCCATTGGTTTTGTACACAAATTTTCACAAATTCCCGTTTTTCTGAAATGTTAGTTGTGAAGGTAATCAAATTCTTCCAGAAAGCATGTACAAATCTTTTTTGCTGGGACATACTTGTATAACAAGCAAGAGGCAATCAGATATTTCATAAAAAATGAGAATAAGTGAAAATTTGCGTACAAAACCAATGGGGGGTCTCCACACTTTCATCTCAAAAAGTGGTAGAATTGCCAATTTAAGAATCCTCCATAACAACGATTAAATAAACTTTGAACATTCATAACTCTTGAAAAGTTCAACCAAATTTGCTCAAACTTTCACTGTTGTATTTCTTTTATTGTTCTGTATTCTATGAGTACAGGAAGATGTCTGGGTTTCATTCTGCTTTAAGACGTTGAGGGATCTTCCGGATTACGGCATCGTACGCCCGCCTGGGAGAGGTTGTGACGACGCTAATTTCCAGCCACCACTTCAGCGGAGCTGATGAAGCGTTCCGATTAGGACGCGAAGCGTTCTCGTCAAAAAATACAAACGTAAGTCCAGTTGCCTTGATTTATATTTATTGACATTTTACCTGGATAGAAATGTTTTTTCATCCGTGTATGTTCTGCACACATATTGGAGTTTACAATTAAACGATGATTGCATACTATTATTGTCGGGGAGATATATTTTACTGGTATCACATGGACTCAGTTTAGCCAAGGCCCAAACATAGGACTTTGGCCATTGATTCATTCAATCAATTTGGTACGGGTAAAATGTCCTAAATTCAAATGTGGGGGATATGTCCCCACCCCGTCCCCTTCACCATCCTACGCCTGTTGAGGTCCATAGGTCATCATAATGTTACCACCCAGCGTAAAGTCTATCATTGAATAAGTACGTTTTACCTGTTCGGTTTTCGAAGGCGTGACACGCCATAGCTGGGGGGCTTCTGGAGCACCAAAACAGATTATGTAATAACCACGATTTATACATGTATGTCCCTGATCTAAAGAAATGTATAGCTGAAGATACTCATCCTTTGTTGGTTATACTCTTGGAAGCCCCCAGCCCCGCGGCCCCAGCTATTGTGGATGAAGTGATATGTCTAGTTCGTAAATCGAAGCAGGTTTAAATGCATGTATGTACATCTATCTCGATTAGCGACGTTTGGGTTTTTGCTTTGTCGTGTTTGGTCCCGTATCCTTCTTCGATGAAGATCGATCACTATCTCTGCCCACCGTCGCCCCATCGACCTGACCATCAAATGTCTTTTTCGTACGCTTTGCGCTTTGTTCCGCAATGTGATACAGAAACTGATTAACTGGTAGCGGCAAATTGGACAGAAAGTGCGGGAAACTTGAGGCGAGGACCAGGTTGCCACGCGAGTTAGACGCATCGTGAGCTTTCCTCTCCATGTTTCCGACAGACTTTGAAGATCGTGCCGCAGACGAATTTGGTAAATTCGGCGTTCCACATGACTGTATGGGAGGCAGGTTTTGGACATAAATTGGTACACTGTACATCTCCGATCCAGGCAGCGGCAACGTTGATCTACAATGCGTGTGATTCCGGCGCTTAACCTGGCTTGTGTTCGAGTCATTTTTCACCTTACTACCTGTAGATTTCTGTTTCTCTTTAGTAGTTGATTTGGATTGTGACTTTGATGATTTCGTAGCGACCTGTTTGTCTTTCTGCTTTTTACGCCCGACGTCTTCGACCTTTTGCCATATCACTGGAGGCAAACGTTGAGTCCTTAACACCTTCGGACTGGGCTCCGAGTCTACCTCTGCGGGAACAGAATCGGCCTCACCCATTTCGAGTGGTTTAGACGCACCATGCCGTATGCCACTCAACAATCCATCAGCGTTTCCCGTGTCCTCTTTACGAGCACCAAAGTCGTTTTGGTAGAGGGCGTGGTTTCGTAGTAAAATCGCCCGCCTGAGGGCGTTGTCCTCCATGAACCCATCTTTCGCCCATCCCAGGTGATCGTTACCGTCAGCTTGAAGCCCGGCATCAAAATTGTCCGACGTCTTACATGTTGATGCAGGAGGGTTCGCGTGTGGCAAAGGGGGTAGGATGTTGGGGAAGGGATGTAGCATGGACGGTAACTTGTAATGGAAGTACTCCGATTCTGATCCATCTTCACCGTCAGTTTCGGAGATTGGTGAAGTATAGTTGTGACATTGCGTTTTCTTCTGGAGCACATACGAGGCAATGTCTTCTCCTTCATCGACTGGTAAAGGCAAATGACAAATAGGAAGTAAAGGAAGAAATTATAATCGCTTTGATTGTATCTTACGAAAGTATGGAATAAAATCGGAAGAATGTTTACCAAAAAAGACGTGGGAGATCTGTTTATCAAGTAGTCTATAAAGACTAACATGGCTTGCCCTACTTTCGGTTATAGCTTGTCTGTCAGCAATATACAAAAAAAAATGTTAGATAAAAGAAAGAAAGGGCAAAAATTTCGGAGATGTAAATATGCAGGACACTTTTTCCCAGAAAGATTTCTGTTATAACATGAAATAAACTGATGAAATGATGGGTAGTGCCGAAAAAATCCCATGCAGGTCCAAAATTTTTCCGGTCACGCCTGCCGTCGAAAAATCGCTCAGCGACGACCAGAACCATTTTTTGCCCAATTTTTGCTTTTACCTGCCAAATTAGTCGGCAAACCACAATCACAGACTCAGAATATGCACACATGTAAATTCATGGGGGGGGGGGGCATTGAAATTGTGTCCCCACCTTCAAAATCGTGGCCGGGACATGTCCCCTGTGTCCCCCCCGCCCCCGCCGATTTGCGCCCCTGGGTCACTATCAAAACTGCGCATGGTTTATACGCCCACAAATTTTATAACCAGTCATCTTATAGCGGAACTTTTCAATTCATATAAAACCGGAAGTTTGCAGGGGCCCAAATTCTCTTGGAAAGCACGCCCTCTACTGCTAAATGCTGGTGAATGACGAATCGTCGATAGCGAGAATAAAATACTTTGTTAAAAGTTGGTTGATCACCCCAAACTGAAATTGGCCTTTATTTACTAAAAGGATTTTTTTTTTTTTTTTTGGGGGGGGGGGGAATGTAAGAAAAGGACATGTGAACATACATGTACCACCAAGATCATCTAATGTTCGTTTTCTGGAAGGAGTGGCCGTTTGTTCCGAGCTAGTCGCTGTTCGAAGCTTCTGTGATAACTTGCGTTTCTCTTTCGTTCCACGTTGAGAGGAATTCCGCTTGGATACCACTGAATCTGAAATAACACGAAAGAGACAACACGTATTAAGTTTCAAGAAGAGTGAGGTGTAATGTTAAATAATGGTAAAAAAGCGTAATGTATTGTTTGATATGATATGATTACTGAGGTAACATACCATGGAATTTGAATATCTAAAGTTTTATCTTTTTATTGATCAATCCCGGCATTGATCCCATGAAGGAAAATTATTTAGTCTATTATTAATAGAGTCAGTCGGGTTTTTTTCTGTTTTCTAATCAATCTGAACAAAGGAAAATGGGTGCTGATTTGATAGAATGTGTATCAATTCATCTCTTAAAATAGCTATACCTTCGATTTCCCCCCCCCCAATTTTAAGAACAATGATTTAACAATTAGAATCAAGATTATTTCATGATTTTTTTCCCATCATTTTGGTCACATGAACAATCACATCACCAATGACCAATGTAGCTCTTATGTTTTGTTTTATTCATACCAATTCCCCCCCCCCCAAAACTAAAAAAAAAAAAAATCACTGCATTTAATCACGATTTAATTCATTTGGTTTAAATCCGCCAACCCGGCTCAGGCTTACCTGATTTACGGCACTCTAATTTATCTTTTGAGTCAGTCCTGGCACTTTTTCTAACGGCACTTCGGGTGTCGGCTTTCGGGGGCCCGTCGGGCTGCTTTGCCTTATCCGACTGCTTCGGCTTATCAGGCTGCCTGGGTCCCGATTTCTTCTTTGGACTATGGGCTGTGCAGGAGTCCGTACAGGTTGTACACTTGCTACCTGTACTTCTTGATTGAGGCTGCAGTTGCGGGAGTTGACCCACTTTAGGCTTTTGTCCTACTGCCGTTGAAGTCGATGTACTTTTACTTTCCCCGCCTGCGTGTAAAAAATAGAAATATCTTTGAAGGTGATTAATATCCCCTCCTATCACGTCCATGACTTATTTCCATAATGTGCCGTATGGACACACAGTTTCCAACACATTTGAAAAATGTGTCTTGCACATCTTCACCCCAAGACCAATGTGTGTCCCAAATTTCATTGAGCATTGGTTAAAAACTGACGAAGTAGTTCGATCCGCAAGATTTTTATCTGATTTTCTGAAATAATATGCTGTTACCATGGCAACGCAGTTTCCGACACATGCAAAAAACGTTTTGCACATCTTCACTCTAAGACCAATGTGCGTCCCAAATCTCATAAGCACTGGTTACAAAACTGAGGAAGTAAGTAGATCCGCAAGATTTTTACCTGATTTTGGGGGCAATAATGCGCTTTACACCCCCTTCAAACTTCGTTTGGCGGGGGTATAAAAATGGAAATCCCATAAGTACATGTATCACACTCAGGATATTGCATGCGCAGTCTATGGACTTTCGTTATAATGGAGCTGAGACGCTTAAGACTAGTAGACCTATACCATTTCGGCAGTGACGTTTTACATTTACTTCCATCTTGTTGAAAAGAGTGCATCGAAGCGTGTTTTTTATCAAATAGATTTTACAGTTTGTGCAGTATACCATCTTGATTAGAAATAATGCATGGGTGGCTTTGCGGTGAATAACGTGAATTTGTAGCATCAAGAAGAAAAAACGGATAATTTGAAGAAATGAAGTCAATATCTAGTAAAAGTAACCATGTGCAGGTACTGATGGACGGTACAGTATCATGGTTTAGTAGACGAAGCTGTTATTCTTTTTTTTTTGAGAAAGATGATGGGTTTCGTGCCCCGCTATACCGACACCCTCGAGGAGTGTTAGATATAAACGGTCGGGAAGGGGGAGGGGGAAGGAGAGTTAATTCAGCCTTCAGTGTATTCGATTTTTGTGTCTACTTGACAAGCAAAAACAAAAAGGAACAATATGTCTTCAAGGGTGATCTGGGGCATGCTCTCCCCAATCTGAAGACCTACCCTCCCTACTTAAAAGTATTGCAACATACACATTATTATAATGCATGCATTTTGAGTTGAAGGGGTCTTTCTATAATGACCTAATGAAGTTTGTAATTGGAAAATAACAAATCATTTGAAAAGATATCAATGGACAATATTTTCCCTTCCTTCCTGCCCAGGCGCAGAAGATTATCAATGCGAGGGCGGCACTCCCTGGCAGAGGGGCTGGAACATAAAATTTAACATTTTTCGCCTCCCTATAGGGGTGGGGTGTTTATTCACACTAGCATCGTAGTGCGGTTTCATATTTTCCGTGAAACAGTTTTGATGGCTTGGAAAGACTTCCAGCAAACAAAAAAATGTCAATGTGTTCCTCTGACGCGGTCTCAGAAAGAAGACACCACGCCGCAAATACGAAAGCACCTCCTATCTTCATAAGATAGTGAGAAGGATAAGGCTACTAGTATAAAGATGATGGCCTTCTCTCCACATTATTATGTCAAATGTATTCAAAAGTCGCATTACAGCAAATTTTAGGATGTTTGCAATAAGAAACCGCCTTTAGATTGAGAAAGAATAAGAAATAAAAACTTGAGGTCCTTTTCTGAAATATGGGGCGTATCCCCCTTATCACTATCTTATGAATATAGGAGGCGCTTTCGTCTTTGTGGCGTGGTGTCTTCTTTCTGAGACCGTGTCAGAGAAACACAACATTTTTTTTCTTGTTGGAAGTCTTTCGAAGTCATCAAAACCGTTTCACGGGAAATATAAAACCGAATTACGATGCTAGTGTAAATTAACACCCCACCCCTACAGGGAGGCGAAAAAATGTTTAATTTTATGATCCAGCCCCTCTGCCGTGGGTGCGCCTGCATTTGATAATCTCTCCTCCTTGGAGAAGGAAGGAAAAAATGTTCACTGATTTCTTTTCAAATAATATGTTATTTTCCAATTATAAACTTTATTAGGACGCCATTATAGAAAGACCCCTTCAATTCAAAATGCATGCGTTATAGTGTATGTTGCAATACTTTTGAGTAGGGAGGGTATTTGCACTAGCGTATCTGGGCTTGTCAGCTGATGTGGGAGGGGGTATAACAAAAGGAACCCCTGCAGAAAAATGTGACCCCCAAAATGTGAGGCCACCCCCCCCCCCCCCGGTGAGTAACTCTCCGGTGATTGGCGTGACCGGAAAAATTGGACCTCGGATTTGGAATGAAAAGTTTTTCGTCCTTCCTTTTTTTAATTGTAGAAATACAAACGGGGTGCGATACTTCGGCTCCACCGTATATGCTGGCTATACCACTGCAATATGGCAAAATCGTGCCTACTCTCTAAAAATGAGGGAAATTTTTTATCTTTTAAGGAGTAAATTATACAAAGAGTAAATTCAGAGTGAATTTGGTGTGGACATGTGTTTTTCACTCATTTTGGAGGAAAATCAGGTAATCCTGGCTTGGTGATCCCTTAGGTCACTAATAAATGAGTAAAAAGCATACATGTTCACTCCAAATTCTCTCTAAAGACACTCGAAAAACACCTGAAATTCTGATTTGTTTTTTCATGATTTACTCCTCAAAGAGAGTAAGTTTTCACTATTTTTTTTATAAAGATAGTATGCTTCGACGCAAGGAACTGTACTTGAGCCGTCAATTATACCTTTACTCAGGGTTGGCTGAAGTGGGAAATACTGGCGGTAAATACTGGTAAATACCGCCTTGGTGATTTTTTACGAAAATGGAAAATAGTTGGAAATACAGGGGAATACCATGAAATATTTTCGGGTGTTACCCGGATATTTCAAAACTATTTTCTATGTTTCCCTGTTCCTCTCTACATCCTGAGTAGTTTCCACTATTTCCCGGTATTTTTCAGTATTTACTAGGAAATTCCCAGGGAAATTGCCAACTGTGCCTTTACCTCTACTTGTTTTTGGAGACTCTTCGGGTGAACGATGCCCTTCGTCCGAAGCAAGCCGAGCATGAGCCGACTGTGAACCGGGGTAGTCATCTACTGCTGACTGGAACACACTGGAGAGTATCTGGAAGTAAGGGAAAAGTGCAAATTGATTAATTTCAAGTTTAAGAACCTAGGGTAAGAGTGTGAAGTTTCAATTTAAAAAAATATATATATCAAACTGTGATATCTAACCCACATGCTTAAATGGACAAATAAACACGATAGAATATAAAAGTGTGGAAAGTTATGCTGCCACTGGCACGATATACATGAATAAACGTCACCAATAAATTTTTCATTACGGTGGAGTATAACATAGCCTAGATCGACACACACTAAGTCTACACGAGGAAATTGGCATGGTGAATCCGGTCAACCTTAGTACTCGTAGATTTCCACTATTTTAAAGCACTATATAATTGTAGGCCTAATACAATTTTTTCCGGGCTTCCTTTTTTGACCTTCAAACAGAACCACTGCTCATGTGTTACTCTCCTCTTTCAAAATGCGTCGTGAATAATCAGGTCTTCAACTCTGCTTGGTTGAAAATGTAGGAGAAAATTAGGAGCAAACTTTTCCAAAAAGTAGGAGAAAAGTAGGTTTTAATCAACCAAAGTAAGAGGAAAGTAGGATATTTATTAGTGTTTGTAGTAGTTACCCAGAAGAAAATGGAAACATGCAAAGTACGCGGAAAAATTCTAAGATTGACGAAAAAGTGAAAATCTGCGGAAACGAATTTTCCTTCAATTTCGGGTTATGATGGTAGCTACAGTAACAGTACTCTCAGCAACAACCTGTACAGACTCAACTCCAAACAAAATAATATTAAACCTATCGTAAAGGGGTTTCTTGACAAAAAGTAGGAAAATAAGGATTTTAGGGACAAAAATAGGAAAATTAGGATCTTCACAGAAAGTAGGAATAGTAGAACCTGTGGAAATAATGGTTCCGACGACTGCGGCGTAGACTCGGATCCAGCCGTATCAATCATTTCGCTGGTCAAGCGATACTCCGCCAGCGGCTTGTAGGCATTCGTTGAAAAATACTTGCCGGAATGTCGGGGACAAATACTGGGCAGGAACTGGGCCATCTGACTGAAGGAATGCAATCCGCATGAGGCGAGTGAAGGTGGAAGCTGCACCGAAGACGATTCTTTCTCAGGGCTGCTGCATGGAGAAATGATTAAATATTACAAGAACGCTACCAAACGCTGTCTCATCTATGCATCTAACTTATCCAATATTAGTCCAACTCGTTTATAACTTGGACTAGACTGTGAATATTTTTTTCCCTCGAAATAATCTACTTACTCAACCTTACCAGTTACCAGTATTGATGTGTAAAAGCCGTCCTTGTTATTACAATACATTCATTTGATTTTACCACAACTGGAAAGAACGCATTTACAATCCAATTATCTTCCAATATTTTTTTTAATTGATGATGATGATAATAATCTTTAACTTTTAATTTAACTTTTAACTTTAACTTTTAATTTAATGCCCCGATATCTGATCCTTACTTTCAAGCAAACTAGTTGTGTTGCGGTCTGGTAACAATGAGTTTTGTGATGAAAGTGTCAATACGAGAACAAAAGACTGTTCTTGCACAAAAGTTTATTATTGTGCTAAAATTGCTCAGTATTTTGTCGTGATTTCACGTGAAAAAGGGTCATTTGCAAGTAGCCCACTGTTTAGAACATAGGCCTACTTGTACCTTTCAAGACGATATTCTAACATGTAAATCCTTACAAGCAATTAAAAATATGTTAATTAATCTGGCAATCATGCTGTTCTCGGTATCATTACAGATTTTTCCTTTCCTAAATGGGGTTTCCGATAAAAAAGGGGGTGTTTCGTGGGGTAAAGGGGGTATTAACCCCTCCCCTTGCAAAAAACACTGTTATAGGAACTGATCAGACATTGTTTAAACAAATTTTCAAAACTCTAAACAGCGAAAAAGCGCTGTTTAGAGTTTGAAAAATTTGTTTAAACAATGTCTGATCAGTTCTATAACAGTGTTTTTTGCAAGGGGAGGGGTTAATACCCCCTTTACCCCACGAAACACCCCCTTTTTTATCGGAAACCCCATTTAGGAAAGGAAAAATCTGTAATGATACCGAGAACAGCATGATTGCCAGATAAATTAACATATTTTTAATTGCTTGTAAGGATTTACCATGTCTAGAATATCGTCCTTGAAAGGTAAAGAGTAGGCCTATGTTCTAAACAGTGGGCTACTTGCAAATGACCCTTTTTCACGTGAAATCACGACAAAATACTGAGCAATTTTAGCAACATAATAACACTTTGTGCAAGAACAGTCTTTTGTTCTCGTATTGACACTTTCATCACAAAACCATTGTTACCAGACCGCCAACACAACTAGTTTGCTTGAAAGTAAGGATCAGATATCGGGGCATTAAATTAAAAGTTAAAGTTAAAAGTTAAATTAAAAGTTAAAGATTATTATCATCATCATCAATTAAAAAAATATTGGAAGATAATTGGATTGTAAATGCGTTCTTTCAGTTGTGGTAAAAATCATGAATGTATTGTAATAACAAGGACGGCTTTTTCACATCAATACTGGTAACTGTAAGGCTGAGTAAGTAGATTATTCGAGGGAAAAAAATATTCACAGTCTAGTCCAAGTTATAAGCGAGTTGGACTAATATTGGATAAGTTAGATGCATAGATGAGACAGCGTCTTGTAGCGTTCTTGTAATATTTAATCATTTCTCCATGCAGCAGCCCCTGAGAAAGAATGCGTCTTCGGTGCAGCTTCCACCTTCACTCGCCTCATGCGGATTGCATTCCTTCAGTCAGATGGCCGCAGTCCCTGCCCCAGTATTTGTCCCGACATTCCGCAAGTATTTTTCAACGAATGCCTACAAGCCGCTGGCGGAGTATCGCTTGACCAGCGAAATGATTGAAGCGGCTG
>JZLH01S0460190.1:60508-77131 GCA_001188425.1 Eucidaris tribuloides | reverse complement strand
AGGACAATTTTAGAAAAACTGGGTATAAAGATAAATGAATTATTGACTCGTAACCAAAGATTGTGTATGGTGCCTATGCACCCCCAAAAATCACATAAAGTTCCACTTTAAGTGAGGGGGTATTTGAATGTTGCGAATTTACAAGGAAAAGCAACATGCATTTCGTGTATACCTTGGTCAAATTACACAATATTCCTTTTCACTTCTAGACTTTCATTCTGTTTGCATATTGTCTTGGTTATTTGTATATTTCGTTTTTTCGGACCTCTTGAAAGAAAAGCGCGATGGTTCAGTCGCGGCAGTCCCCAGTGGGACAGGGCCTGAACAAGACATAGCTGGTCAATATTAGACAGAGAGGACGCTCTTCATCACGTTCTTTCAACGTACAGTGTATTTTGTATTTTGCGTTATTTTTGCCGCTTGACTTCGTGTGTAAAAAATACGGTAACTTTCTGAATTAATCATGTTGAGGAAGACAAAGATATCCACTCTTCTGCCTGTCGAAAGCTGTAAAAAAAACTGAGGCAGATTACAATAAGGTATCAATTTTACTTCCCACACATAAATTTACGTCCATTTGCATTGTCGAATAATTCAGTTAGTTCAGTTTGAACGTTATGTCGCGTTTCTCTCATTGAATTATGGGGTTTGTAACTCTTAATATCATCCTCTACTGCAAGCAAACAGGATAACAAACCTCGTTCACCACGCAACGGACGTCATGTCTTCCTCTGCCTCCTCCATACCCCCTCCTCCACATCATCATCATCATCATCATCATCATCATCATCATCATCATCATCATCATCATCATCATCATATCACTATCATCATAATCCACATAACCAACATAACCACCACCATGATTATCATCACCATCACCACCACCATTACCATCTTCTTCTCCTTCTCCTTCTTCTTCCTCTTCCTCCTCCCGTCATGTTATCATCATCACCATCATCATCATCATCATCATCATCATCATCTTTATCTCCATCATCATCATCATCATCATCACCATCACCACCACCACCATCACCGTTATTGTATTTGCTCCCAGGGTTTTTTTTCTCATAACTATAATTTACAGCATAATAGCAATATATCACGATTCGAATAATCGATCCGGGCAAAAAAAATTGTGTCCCGGTCTCTCCTGCCCAACATGAGGAAAACCTCACTTTTCGCGTCTGAAGGCAGACAATAAATTAAACTATGTTTTATTGAACACTTGAAATAAGACTATCACTGCATGTGACCAATGTGACCGGAATGGATGTATAAATAAAATATTTGTACTCTTGATTGAGGAAGACGTGGAAATCGGAATTTATTCTGGAAACTATAGCACTGAGCATCAGGTTGTCAAGAGAGGGCGACAGTCAATGTTGAATCCATAGATCAGACTCGTCCTGCATGACACGAGTCTTTCCAACGAGAGAGTAAAGTGGTTGTATCCCCAAGCATCATCAGCAAATCAGAACTATTTCGTTCTAAACAAGTTAATCGTGATGAAGCATTGCACACGAGTCCCCCCCCCCCCCCCCCCACCACACACACACATGAAAACAAGCTGGTTGTTAATAATATTCATATCAAGCTGGAAGGCTAAACTTGTCCACGGATATTTTTTCTGTCTTTCAGACCAAATCGTCAACACCATTCTGGAAGATTTTGGGTGAGGACTATCCATACTCCGTCGCAGGGGGTACATCCCTAGATTAAAAACATAACATAGGGACCACCACAATGAAGTTAACCTTTATACGAAGCTGATATTTAAAATTGCGTACAATTATATCCAATAATCAAAAAGAACAAAGAACATTTCTAGAAGACAATGATCTTAAAGGTTATTACAACATAGACGTCCTGAGTAATGATTTCTCGTTTCCGGTCATAATCTGCGCTCTTTTTCTTGCCTTCAACTACAATCAGCTAATCTATCACTGCGCGCAGTCTCATGTGATTACTCAACCCTCAGAACGCTTTGGCTGATGGCATCATGCAGACGGGAAGGGGGGTTGCCCCCCTCTCATAGATCTTTCGATCAGCCTCACCCTTGCTGTGTACTTGTCTGTCAGGCCGTGTACAGTCACCCGAAAGACGCGCTATAGATGACGGCGAAGTAGAAGTATAACAAGGGCAAAGCCAACGCGCTGGGTAGCCTACCCCGACACTTGACGGAAGTGGGTGTCTTCGTGTCAGAGGGTGTTCGCGCGTGCGCGCGCGTGTGTGTTCGTTGATCGTCTGTTCGGAGCTTTCCTCGTCTACTGTGGATCGCAGACTGAATCATGTTTGGCATGATTGCTCACACGGGACACACGCCACGATACCCCAGTCGAGGGACCTGTTTCTAACAAAACTCTAGTCGGTTGAGCACATCGATACTCGGGAGCTTTACGAAATTCACGCCGATTTTGATTGGATCGCGGTACGGAATCCATGTCCTGGTAACATGACACGCAAGTGACCATTTGACATTATTCAGTGCCTTTCAACAGCTTTTGTGGAGGTCCCGTCTCCGGATCTTGTTCCGATGTTAAACTAGGGTGCCTTACCATCAACGATGTGTTGAAACGAAGGGACGGAGAAAAACAGTTCTGTCGCTTCTGTGTTGACGTGCGACTTGAAGGACTTTCTCAATTGCAGCAACGTGGATTTACTGGAAGTATTGTTCGGCATTCTGTGACGAAGTTGAAATAATTATACCAAAATGAATCTTTTGTTGCCTTTAATTTGTTTCTCTGTCTTTACGTTGAATACCTGTCATGCTAGACGTCCGACGTTCCGATATGGACCGACGGATACGGTCCTTGTTGAAGGCAAAACGGCGGTACTCCGCTGCGCCATCAGAACCCAGGCGAACGAGGTAGTTTACTGGTTCCATGTTGACACCGGACAGTATCTTAGCTACGACCACAATATCTATTCATTTGTGATGGAGGACAGATATTCCATTATCGGAAATCATAAAAAGGCAGGGGAATATTTTCTAACGATTCGGAATACACGAAAATCCGACAAAGGCGAATATCGGTGTGTCTATGGCAACCAGTTTCGGTCCGCCCGTCTGGTCGTGTTGGTACCACCAGACGGCGGATCGCCTGCCTGTGAAGTGATGCCCGCCGCAGACAGCACAAGCCCGGGTAACGTGGCACAACTGACGTGCACCGCGCATGGCGGTGATCCACCCGCGGAACTGTCGTGGTACCGCAATGACAAAAAGATTGCCGGACCTTCTGTGCATTCCAATTCATTACAGAGGCTGGTTACAGAGGATGATAACGGTGTGTTGTTTACATGCTCCGCCAGCACCCCGGCGTTGACTTACCCGCGAACCTGTAGCGTCATGGTGCTAAACAAACCACCAGTAGCTAAAATCACTCCGAAAGATGTTACCGTGAAACATGGACGGACCGCCACGTTTACTTGTAGTGGAACTGGGGTACCTTCAGTCACTCTTTATCGATGGTTTGTTAATTACGTAATCGTGGGCAGTAAAGTCTCTTCGCCGCGGTATAACCTTGATCTGACCAACACAACCCTCACGATCAACAACGTGCAGTCGTGGGAAAATGGCGTCGTTGTGACGTGCGAGGTGAGCATTGCATCTGGATTGAAGGGTCGAGCAAGTGCCAATCTCGTTGTTCAACTGCCGCCCAATTTCAGGACTAACCCACCACCGGTTCCTGATTGGAATCAAGGAGGTGGTAATAATACAAAATTGACACCCCGGGGACTCGAACCTCGACCCGTCATGACTCCAAACATGGCGGCCATAGCAGGAGCCTCGGCGGGCGCCCTGGCCTTACTCATAATAGTGATCTTACTAGCAGTGTATTGCGCAAGAGGGAAAAGCACCAAATACCAACCAAATAAAAATATCCCAGGACCACAGCTGCGCTACAGGAAATCCCAGCAAATGCTAATAGAAGACGACTTCCCTATTTACGCCAAACCAATAAAAATAAAACGATCAAACATTGAAGTTAAAGATTCTAGTCGACCAAGTAGTGACTCGACCACCGCATCGACGGCCGAATCGGCGTTGACCGGGGAAAGCTCGGTTCGGTCCGATCACGTGAATGTTGTAGCAATCCCGCTCTGTCTGCGGCCGCCATCTTTAAAACGGTTTGGCCGAAAGACGACTTCAAATTACGAGAAAATTGGTTTAGATGGTGTCTTGCCACTGACGCGTCCAGAGCCGATGGGCAGTGAGAGTAAGGACTCGGTTACTCGAGAAAGTTCGACGAGACAAAATCCACTGGGGACCAAAGTTAGTGCTACATCAGATACTGGGGACAAGCCCAACGTAGAAGGTCTAGTATACGCAGACCTGGACCTGGTTGAAAATAACAACGAAACTTCTTCCAAACAAACACAAACGAGTTTAAAACATACGGATGGAGTAGCATATGCCAAATTAAGATTATAAAGGAGAAATGTGGTAATTTATGAAATTATTGCAATTGTCTGCGTTTTTTGAAGGTTTTTTTGAAGGTTCAAAATAATATAGGCCTATGTGTGTTTTTATAGTATTGATCAATCCGAATTTGATGATTTAACATTAATTATCTTTCGGTGGTATTTGAGAATTATTTTAAATCCCCAGCATCAAAAGAAAAATTTCATACTTAGTGCACCCTTACGTAACTTTAAATCAAATGATATCATTGTTTAAACGAATTTGATATGTATGATAACTGAATTGTATTTCTTGTCATACGTTAGTGTTGGAAAACGAAACTATTCCAAAAGTGAAATTATAGCGGCAATTACTGTTGATCTAAAATCCAATAATGACACTGTGAAATTCAAGTTGCAAAATGAACCATTATATTGTTAAAGGTTTGTCATTTTCTTTATTCATTCGTCTCCACTTTGGTTCAGTTTCTTTTTATCGGTATATTCTCCTTGTTTTTTCTTTTCTGATCACTTTCTTGTTCTTCTTTTCCTTGTTGTTGTTTTTTTGTTCCTCTTCGTCCTCTTCTTCTTCTGTTTCGTCGTCTTCTTCTTCATCATCATCGTCGTCTTATCTTTCTTCTTTTTTCTTTCGAATAGTTGTTTTCGTGGTATCTGTGATATATGTTTCCGTTGACTTTATAATGTATGTCATAGCAATTTTAGAATTCTATTTTTTGTCATAGTATGAAACACATACAGGATCATCATTAATTATCCGTTTGAAAAGGTCAAATTTAAATTAAATTGTAACATCATTGATAACCCCCTTTCCTAAAAACAGACAGATAATCAGACAAAGGAAAAAAATTAAATATGGTGTAACCTTAGAGAATTGCGACAGATCTGTTCATGTAAAATCGTCATGGAAACATTTTTCATACGTATCGCATTAATTTTGTCCACCACAGCGCTGGACGTACATTTTTTTTTTTTTTTGCATAGAAATACGAGTTTAAGTATATTGTTAATCCAATAATGTGCACAACTTTTCGTTGATATTTTACTGAGGAAGTGAATTGGCTTAGCTTGATAAATGGTGAAAAACAAAATTTTCTCTTTTTTTTAAAAGATATACCTATATCATCTATTAATGACCTGAAGAGCACACGCTTCGAAATGCTGCCATTTTCGGAGATTTCAATGGAAAAAAGGTCGGAACAACACGGCCTTTTTGCCATAAGAAATGTACAGAGGATTCTGCTCTCTGGTATTTGACAAAATCATAATATTTCATTGTATTACGAAAAAATTGATCGACCGAAATGAATAGGCTTTAATAGCTATACCCATACAAGTATTGAGGTACAGTAATCTACACATACTGTACTTAAGCATATTATACTAGTTGATCCAAGATTACTCGTATCAAAGCAATACATTCAATGTGATTTGATAAGGCTTGTATCTTTTGAAATTTAATTACGTTATCATAATGCTTTTTCTCATAATTTACTCCATACCATCGTTTGCAAAAGTTTAAGACCACAAGAATATTTCCTATTAAACCATGTACAAAGGGCTCAAAGTTATTGCTTGTAGATGATGTTGAAGGGCAAATTGGGTACATTGTCTTTGATCAAAGGGCACAAGATAGTGTTTACAATATACACCAATATCAGTCCCCTTGGAAGGCGGATTACGTAAACTTTTTGTGCAAGAACTTGAAGAATCTTCCACAGTAATTGTAAGGTATTGGCACTGTACGGTCATTACGTTACTGCACAAGGTTCGCCAAGTTCTTGCTCAGAGTTCGAAGTAATCTGCCTTTAAAAGTATTGGTGTACTGGTGAGAGTATTTTCTTTTGCTCTTTGAGCAATGAATAATAATTTGATATGAACTCAACCTCCCCTTTAACCTCTTCAAGAAGCAATAGTTTTTAGTTTTTGTTTTCTACATGGTTAAATGGGAAATGTTCTTGTGGTCTTAAATTTTGGCAAATGACGGAATGCAGAGTGATTAACAAAAACCGAAACCCAACTTCCAACAGGAATATATAATTTTATAAACATAATTATGTTTATTGCAATACGTCATCGCAAAGATAATTTATTACTCTTTCATATCATGCCATATATTTAATGATTAAGCCTTGATTTATCGAATAACAAACGTTTTAAATGAACAATGTCAAAACTGCTTTGCGCACAAGATTCAGATCTTTGACAATAGGGGAGGTCTCAGTGACTAACCATCTGTGACCGTGTTGATGAAAAGACCCGAATCTTGTGCGCAAAGTAGTTTTGACATTGTTCATTCAAAATGTTTGTAATTCGATAACTCAAGGTTTAATTATTACAAATATGGTATCAAATGAAAGAGTAAAGTAATAAATTATCTTTTCTGTGACGTATTGCAAGACGCATTATTATGTTTATTAGATTACATTTTCCTGGTGGAAGTTGGGTTCCGCTTTTTTATAAACACTCCGTATATTGCTGCCAAGATCTTGACATCCAACATAAAACGATTTCCAAACTCGCCTGACATTGACCATGAAGGACTTATAGAGTAAATCATGGGATCGATTTAATCGTAAATATACAAGGTGACAACGGTGAATCATCTGCCCAAAATATTTCTATTACTCCGACTAGATTTGCAACAGTCACATTTTGGATTCAAATCACCTATTAACGGTCGATACGTATAGTGATATACTATAAAGAGTTGATAGACACACGATAGCATTTAGAAATAGCGACCACGGGCTATTTTTAGTTATTAGTATTATCGGTTTTGCTTGTATAACAGTAATATGCTATATGTATTATTTATTCTGTTTGCATTTTAATGTTGCTAATGTATTTTTGTCCTTGTTGCTGTTTATTTTTGCTGTTGTTATTGCTTGTACTTCATTTCATGTACCTAGTCCCACCTTAATTATTTACTCTTTCTATTCTCTTTTTCTTTTTGTTCTCTTCTTTCTTAACCACACTAATCCTCCTCCTCCTCCTCCTCCTCCTCCCCCATTTCGTCTTGTTTTGCTTCTGCTTCCTCCTATTATGTGTGTTATTGCCTGTAATTCATTTCTTTTACCTTGCCCCCTAATTATTCACTCCTATTTTCTTTTTCTTGATGTTCTCTTCTTTAGTAAAAACACGAATTCTCCTCCTGCTCCTCCTCTTACTCCTTCTCATCCATTTCTTCTTATTCTGCTTCTCGTTTCTCCATCTATTATGTTTGTTCTGTTATATTTTGTAACCAATTACTCTTATGTAGTGTTATATTCTCGATACTTTAATTATTAATATATCTCTAATAATTGCTGTACCTTAAACTCGTAAACTATTATCACCGTATAAAGTAATATCAGAAACTTCGGACTCGCAAAATATAAAACCAAATGTAGAAAAAATTTCATATCGTTTAACCCGTTGGAGACTAAGTACGACTTAACTCGTTTTGGGGTCTATAGAAAATGTGCGTTATAATGAAATCAAATTAATGTCGTCCTCATAAAATAACTGGTCAAAAGACATAAGTGTATTCTGTTGTAATGATTTTATGGGCATATGACAATCACTTTTGTGTGAATAATGATTTGAAGTCCAACTCATATCTCAGCATTGGTGGCTCTTTTTTCGAGTTGTCATTTTATTCATTTTTAACTAGTAAAACAAGTTACACAAATGTACTAAAGAATGTCACGAAATAGTAATATTTTATATCGCTTACTTTTTTTTGTAAATATGTAAACTGAATTTGTATGTTAATAATTAAAGTATTTGTATCAAATTGCATTATCATTTGTCATGTGCTATTGTTTTGATTTTTGTCTAATATAATGCATAAAATATATTTATTGGTTTCTTATTGTGAAAGATGCTCATAGTGCTTATCTATTATATGCTGTGTGAAAAAAAGAATGGTACGGTGAAGTAACAGTTCGGTTTATTTTTGGTGAACGTATTTTTGACCCTCATAATTTATTGATGATTTCCTTCATAAATTGTACACACGGCGATAACTTCATGCCGAAAGTAATGCACGTACATGTAAATCTATGGACATACGGGCTAAGTAATTTGTTACATGGAATGGGGGTCGATATGTGTTTGCGCGAATGTTAGCTTGTCACATGTCTGTAAATGACATAGATTTGCTTGACCTGTAACTCATTTATGATAAGGAGGTCTATCTGAAGTTTTTGGGGGAAATCCGTTTGATAATAATTGATTTACTTATTTGCTTTTTTTGTTAATTTTTTTGTTATTATGTGTTTCCATTCTGAATTATAGAATAAAAATGTTTGCCCAACAATGTTTCGAATTGGAAGTACCAAAAAAATATTGGAACGCGGAACACGTGCTTTTTTGAGGGGGGAGTTATAGGGGTAAGTAATAAGCATCCCCTACCACGGCACCGGACCTTATGTATCATAGTCATAATACGCATTTTCTGTTCCACCTATGTTTGCAATATACAAGGAATTAAAGACAATATGATTATGAAATGATGTGATATAATAACAGATTTAACATCCTGAATTTTGCACAGTTCTTGACGATGCGTATAGGTTATACCCAAAGCCTAAAGAAAACTATCCAACCAATTCGAATACGACCTGGCTTACACTGGTCTTAAAGGTAGAAACGCAACAAAGAACAACATTTTAAAGTTTCCACTGATTTAGTGGAAACTTTGAAAGGTAAATTTTTGAAGAATCAACCCAAATTGCTGCATCCTTTTTGTTGCAAAATATGACATTTTATTTCAATTGACAATAATATAATAATAATACATTTACGTGGTTAAGATGTTTGTGTGTGTATGTACAATGTAACAACTGTGTTTAGCGAGTAAACGCTTGTCCAAATCTTGCGATCACTTTGTTTGTTTAAAGGCAAAACGCCGTGTGTCAAATCACTAAACATCGGCGTCCTATTTCTAAACACAAATGTTTAATTGAAAACACGCTTTTTACAGTGAATTTGTGTGCATCTGCGTGTGTCTGTGTGTGCGTTTGAGTTTGTGTGTTTTTGCGCGCGTGTGTGTGTTTGTGCGTGTCCGTGTGCGCGCGTGTGTGTGTTTGTGTGTGTGTGTTTGTATGTGTGTGTATATGTGTGCGTGTGTATGCATGTATGTGGGTAGATGTATGTATGTCCTCTTATCTCTGTGGACGTTATAGGAAGTCATTAATTTCGCTGTCAAACCCTACATTTCTTCTAATAGCATGCGCAGGTTGTGGATACTGTATAGAAGTGTCCCTTCGATAACAAACGACATTCTTTTTAATCCAGAAATGATGATAAGATATAATTATCTGATCATCATACATCCCTTTCAACTCTGATCAGGCCACTTCAATCAACTCTTCTATCGATTGACCCCACACAGACTTGCATGTAAAATAAATATAACGGCGTTTCTATACTCCGTTGAAGAAAACGCTTCCCTTCCTGAAGTAAATTGACGTGGATTTGTTTTGTTAGCTACAGTTTAAAGAAATGGTACAGCCTGTAAAATGTTCTTTTAAATACTTAAACAGAAAAAAAAATGTGAAAAATTATTCTTTAAAGACAAATTGTACACAAACTTAAAGATTGATGTTTGATTAATATTGAAAATTGATATGAGGAAAACAATCTTTTTATAAGTGGGATTGAACATGGGGAATTTGTAACCCACGGAAATCATGGCGGTGCTAATAATTGACCTTTCCATCCTGTATAATTGAGTAAATTGTACAAATTTGGTAAATTCTTTGAAAACAGCTCTATTTTGTAAGCGGTCTACTGGTGTATTTTCTTTTATAGTTTTGTTGCATTTCTATAGACAACTCGAAACGGGACCGGAATTGTATATGATTTAAAATGACTGTAATTCCCAGCCTCAAATTTCCACTAGAATCAACCCAACAAATGGAACAAATATTGCCAAAACCTATGTTGTAATTGTTTTCAGCTATTTTGAACAGTGACTTCATCTTGAGAAATATATTAGTAATTAATTGTAATTTTGTAGAACGCCACTCGTGCATTCGGTTATGGAACACACCTTTTATCTTTGTAGAATGTCGAGTTCTCAACGTTCAACGCTCAATATTGCACTTCATGTATAGGCCTACGTGTCTTGGCACTGTAACTAAATTGGAGCAAATCTCTCTCCACTGCACTATAAATACACGGATTGATGTTGCGTGTTTGACACTACTGATATCACGATTAAAAAATATTAAAAGAAAAATATCAGAACCGAATCTATATTCTTGCAGACAGATAGCTTGTTAGACTAGATAAGGGGATGTGGCTTTCGGCCAAATACAGTCGTCCCCCCCCCCCCCCTCAAGCCTTCGAAAACAAGCTATATTTACGCGTGCCGAATTAAATTTCCGCACACAGCAATCCAGCACCATTCTAGGAAAAGAAGCATTGCATTTCTGATGCAGTCCTTTTGAGTTTGTTAATGAAATAACTCAAACATCAAAGGCGGTGACGGGACAGCAAAGAACTCATCAAACAGTTTTGTTTTATTTGACCGTCGACGTTGCCAACAGATGATATCATGCACTATATATTTATCAACAGTAATAAAATGAAGAACATCATTTATAACCAACGAAAATGTGTCAGATCTATAGCAAAAGAAAATTTGCAATGGCATATAGATCCATCACCATTTACAAACTCATATCGTTCAAGGGCTAGTGTTGTTTGCACACATAACAACATTGGATCAATGAATTAAATTCTAGTTATACCACTATAATCACACACACACACACACACACACACACACACACACACACACACACACACACACACACACACACACACACACACACACACACACACACACACACACACACACACACACACACACACACACACACACACACACACACACACACACACACACACACACAACACAACACACACACACATACACACACACACATCACATACATACACACACAAACACATACACACGCACACACAAACACACACACACACACAGTCACACACTCTTATTTAGCTTGCAGATTTATAAACAAACGAATTTTACGTTTGACTAAGCTACTAGAGTGTGGTTTTTTTTTAAACACAAGTCACAATCTTGGACCAGTGCTCAAATTAAATTTAACCACAATCAACTCCTCGTTCGCTAACATGGAAGACTAGCACCAGCACACCCTTATCTAACTTACATTGAAGTTTGTAATCACATTTTTTTTTCACATCAACAAATTCAGTAAATAAAAGTAACAGCAATAGAATAGCCAATTCTTTCAGAAAAGCATGCAGAATCATCTATGATGTTACATACTTAAACAGCAAGCAAGAGGAATTTTAGTTTGGTGAAAAGTGAGAAAACGTGAATATTTGTGAACAAAGTCAATGGAGAATTCTCCCCACTCTCATCACAAAAGTGGTAAAATCAACTTCGAACATTCATTACTCTTGAACGGTTCAGCCAAATTTGCTTAAACTTTCACCCTTTCTTTTTTTTTTTTATTGTTCTGTGTTTTTTAAATGTACATACCATGTCTGGGTTTCATTCACATTTAAATACAGCAGAAGGTACACATCTCGACCTAAAGCGTGTGACTTTAAAGATAGGGTTATTCTTTTGCTCGTCAAAAAACATCTATATGAATCAAATCAGCTGAAATCATATCCAATGTGAAGATTAATATAAATAAACACCTCTCATAGAGACTTGGGGTAAAATATTGAGTTTTGGTTAAAATCTGGACGGTTAAACTTCATCCTTTTTCCATTTGCTCAGGAGCAAATTTTAAAAAATCCGCGACGTCAAACGTGCACGTGCCGTTCCGAAATGGTCCGATCAGCCGTTAGCCAAAGGTCGCGCAGGGGATAGCCGATTGACCAATCAGAGCGTTCTGCTCGTCTTGCTACGGTGCACAGTAACCGCAATTCGCATTTTGAGCAAAATTGAAACTCACAGAAAGAACAACATTCTGGTAACATGTCGTTATTAGTTTTTCTCTTAAAACAACAAATTAATGACGTATGGATCTCAGATTTTCAACACACTATTTGTAAGCACTAAACTACCGTTTGGTATTGATAATGAAGGGAAGTAATGGACTTGCAAATCCCTAACCCAATCTTTAACAGGCACGTCCCCAAAATCTGACAATAGATACATGTATAAACACAAGACTAAATAATACCGACACAGAAATTAAAAAAGAAAGGCAACAGCGGACATTATATATTCATACGGCAACAGATGACGGGCGATAAGTTAATTCGAAGGCCTTCAAATTGTAACCCACCCAATTACACTGTAAAAATATTAAACACTTTCATAAACACTTTTCTGTAACACTTTATAAACACTTGAACACCTTTATCTGGAAATCATAAACAGGTTTAATATGAAATCATAAACACGTTTCGGTTTTTAGGTGTCGAAAATCATAAACGCGTCGACAAACATGTTTTATGAACACCTAAACACTTAAGTGTTTAGATTTCCACAAAAATGTTTGTTGATGTGTACATTATTAAACACCTAAACGTGTTTATGAAACGTGTTCAAGTGTTTACGAAGTGTTCCAGAAATAAACACGGACTTTTGATATCATATAGGTGATACACAGAATTTCTAACTATATTTTTTTATGATTTCCAGATAAACGTGTTCAAGTTTTGTAAAGTGTTGCAGAAAAGTTTTTAGTATTTTAACAGTGTACTGTGCCTGTACAAAATCTACGTAATCCCGCGGAAATATCTCTAATCTTCGTTGCAGAAGTGTTGAGTAAAATTAGTTCTTCGTCCATACTCAAGCTACGTGTACCCTCCCATATACGCAAAAGTATTGCAACACACACTTTAACGTATGCATTTTTAGTTCAAGGGATCTTTCTATAATGATGTCATAACGAAGTTTATGATTGAAAAATAACAAATAATTTGAAAAGAAACCAATGTACAATCTTCTCCTTTCTTCTCCAAGGCGGAGAGATTATCAAATGCAGGCGCACCCACGGCAGAGGGGCCGGGACATAAAATTTAAAAAATTCTCCTCCCTATAGCGGTGGGGTGTTAATTCACCCTAGCATCGTAATTCGGCTTCATATTTCACTTGAAACGGTTTTGATGGCTTGGACAGACTTTCAACAAACAAACAAAAAAATGTCAATGTGTTCCTCTGACAACACCCCCGCGAAGACGAAAGCGCCTCCTATCTTAATAAGACAGTGGTAAGGAGAATACGCCCCATATTTCAGAAATTACCTCTTCAAGTTTAATTTCTTATTCTTTCTCAATTCTAAAGGCGGTTTACTCATGCAAACATACTAAAATTTACTCTCATGCGACTTTTGAGTACATTAGATATAAGAATGTGAAGAAGAGGCCATCATCTTTAAGTAGTGGCATTATCTTCCTTACCACTGTCTTATGAAGATAGGAGGCGCTTTCTTCGTCGCGGGGTGTTGTCCTCTTTCTGAGACCGCGTCAGAGGAACATATTGTCAGTTTTTTGTTTGTTGGAAGTCCTTCCAAATCATCAAAAGAGTTTCATGGGAAATATGAGACCGAATTACGATGCCAGTGTGAATTAACACCCCACCCCTATAGGGAGGCGAAAAATGTTAAATTTTATGTTCCAGCCCCTCTGCCGTGCGTGCGCCTGCATTCGATAATCTAATAATAATAATAATAATATTTTTTTATTTACCCAGGGTAGCCACTTCAATCAAATAGACTGATCTTCCAGCGGGCCCTGCATAACATAAATGCTATCATTACCCTTCTCTGTTCTAGAATACCGAGCGCCTGGCTAGAAAGCAGAAGGTACCATTTTTAAAAAGTCTTCGGTATGACCCGGCCGGGGCTCGAACCCGCACGACCTTCCGATTGTGAGGCGGACGCTCTATCCACTCGGCCATCACACCGGTCAAATCAATCTCTCCGCCTTGGAGAAGAAAGGAGAAAGGATATTCATTTATTTCTTTTAATTTGTTTCATTTTCCAATAATAAACTTCCTTATAGGATATCATTATAGAAAGACCCCTTCAACTCAAAATGCATGCGTTATAGTGTATGTTGCAATACTTTTCAGTAGGGAGGATACTATCATGTCAAACCGTGTTCATAAGACATACATGAATACAAAAATCATTGATTGACCACCCCCCCCCCCTCAGGTTATACCAATATCTTGTCTGGCTCATCTACTATAACTTCATTTTATTTTCTCTAACAAGTAGGAAAGACATTCGTGATAAGTTCCCTCATTAGTTGGCCTACCATAATTTTAATGTACGCAACTAATTTAAAAGTAGTTATGAGAATGAACATGACATAAACTGTATATCATATTTAAATGCAGCACGGAAATTGGCCGAAGTGTACTCATGTCATTTATGATTATATTTTATATCAATTTATGCTTCAATCAAGTTGTTTTATCATTTCTTAGGAACTCTTTGACAAAAAAGCAACGCCGAGAGGGTAACATACTTATATTTGTAAATGATTTGACGCACTAGTGAAAGAACAAAATAAAAAATGAGAAAGTAAACACAACAAAAAAGTAACTACCCCCTTTTTCAAAATACCATATCTTTTTAACAAAACGAGTTTTCGCAAAATAATTTGGCGGGAGTATTCCTACACTCATTGACTAACCTCTGTGTGAAAGTGTGATTGATCCGTCAAGCCACGCATGAGTGAGCATGCAATAAAGGCAAGAAGGCCACTTTTCAAAAGTCACAGGAGTCATCTCTTATGCCAAAATAAAGGTAAACAATGGTATTTGTTGTTTTATTTAAAGAGTGTACTCACTCAACCGTGACATGGTTACAACCTCTTACGTTCATACAACATGTTCAGATACAATTTGCTGAAAAATACAGGATTTATTTTTTTTCAGTAAACCTAATGGATTTTACAGTTTCAAAACTGAGGAAGGATGGCAATTTTTAAATTGAGCTCACTGAAGCGCCAAAAATGCTAAAAGTGTCAAAAGAGGTGTAAGGGGGTCAAACGATAGATGAATAACATAAATAGCGCTAAATCATCCACCAGAAACAGAATTTGTCAAAATCCTGTATCACAAATCCGCCAAAATGATCCTTGTGACTTTTAAAAAGTGACTTTTTGCCTTTAATATGTGCTCACTCATGCATGCATTGATGCATCAATCACATTTTCCCACAGCAGTTAGTCAATTAGTGCAGAAACACCCCTGCCAAATTATTTTGCTTAAAATTGTTTCTTAAAAAAGTTATGATATTTTGAAAAAGGGGGTAGTTACTTTTTTTGTTTTGTTTACATTCAAAGCAGTACTTATATAAGCTCAGTTTATTCAAAACTTCCTATAAATTTGGCATAAATCACTGAAAGCGTTACACTTAAAGTATTGGTCACGAATCGCAATTAATTTGAAGTACAAGCGAGCAAGTCAAAATTAATATTTAATTTAAAGTAGTACTGATTGGGGTGACTGCCCGTGGGTGGTAACTTTGACGCTGAAGATTATGCGGTATCAGTATTTGTGTCTGTGTTGTGCTATGGATTTCAAGCTTTAGTACAGCACGTACAACCAAACACAATTGCCGGGGACAAATTATCGAAATCCTCTTGAAGGGCCCTTTTCTATTTTTAACCATCATGTTTAGAATATCCTGCAAGGCTCATATCTATGTTGCCACTGCGAGGAAGCAATTTTGATGTGAACTTTACTGGAAATCGCGGGGTTTAGCTGATAACCGGCGATTTTAGTTTAAAAAGGGGGCTCAGTAAAATCGTCTGTCGGTCGGCTGTCATGGCTGTACTCCAAAGTCAATCTCCCGCGTTTTTGCCAATAACATATTCTGACGTTTTGTGAGCTGGGTGAACCATTTGAGGCGACAGTCCGGAAGGGTTGTTTAGACGGCCAAGTTTTTCGCGACACGCTGCAGCTTAGCACTGTTAATTATGGCTAATTGCGTTAGTAAATGGCAAAGGCGTTTGTTTATCAATGCTATTTATAATGTTATTTATCCATAAAGGAGAAAGAGTCATACTGTGTATGACATGATTTGAATTTATGTGTACAGTCACGCATTTGGCAAAGAAGTTTGCTTAAGGACACAATATGATATTGCATTAGAAATTCACTTTCAGAATAAGAAACGACACTAATCAAAGAATGTCACCTAAACAATAATACACATGACTGTATAGGCGTACAATTTC
>JZLH01S0460190.1:35962-48459 GCA_001188425.1 Eucidaris tribuloides | reverse complement strand
AATGGACTTGCACATCCCTGACACAATCTTTAAGGAGTGCGATTAGGGACCACTCCTTTGGAGTTAAATTTCGGAGCTAAAACTTTAAGAGTGTGGAAAAAATCCGTCGATTTGGAGCTTAATTAGGTTTTTTCACTCTTTTAAAAGTTTAGCTCCGAAAATTAGCTCCGCAAGGAGTGAAATTAGGTCAGTGACATTTAGACAGAATGACATTTGCTCTTGCGACAATTGCTCCGACGATTATTGCATACACTCACCCTTTATCTCAAAATCATATTTAAATTCAATTTTATTTCATTCTTCATTAAAACCACAAAATATATATACAAATGTGATAATTAAAAATATTAAGTTATACACATTACAGAGGGACAGACGGTCAAACGAATATTTTATCAGAATGAGAGCTAATAAAAAGAGGTAAAAAAAAAAGCCTTAGAGAACGTTGAACCCTTATGAGCAGGCTTTAATAAATATTAATGAAAATGGACATACAAAATTGGATGATTAAGTATATGAATTAAAATAGCATTCGAACGAACGCAAATTCAACAGAATTGATTTGTAAGCACCTTTAAAACTGTAAAGAATCATAGATTTTTACAGGAATTGGTAATTGTTTCCATAGATTCGGACCTTCAAAGAAGATCGTATTTGTCCATGTAATTGTTCTAATTATGGGTAAATGGTAATTAACATAACTACGTGTATTATGATTATGAACACTGCTATTTTATGAGAACTTTGACATCATAACAAGAGGAAGTCATATGCATTACATTTTGTTTGATGGAAATAAATTGAACTTGAAATATATGGGGTGTATCCTCCTTACTACTGTCTTATAATGATGACGGGGGACACTTTATTCTTCGCTGGGTGTGGTTCAAGTTATAATTTCTTATTCTTCTCATTTCTATTGGCGGTTTACTATTGTGAACATCCTAAAATTCACTGTCATGTGACTTTTCTTTACATTGGATATAATAATGGGAATCAAAGGCCGCCACCTCTTATCAGGACGCGTATCCTCCTTACCAATGTCTTATGAAGATAGGAGGCCCCTTCTTCTGCGAAGCGCCAGTGATGCGTCACGGAAGGATCCACCAAATTGTCATTCTAAACAACATGAATGGGTCTGTCCATGCAGGGTGGGGAACGAATCTGGCAAGGTGCGTACGTTACAAACACATTCAGTTTCAAGACTGAAATATTTGACGAATCGGATTCTTCCGTGAGGTGACAGTTAGGCCTTACAATCCAATATGGTCAGACATTTAATCAGATCACTATTTCAAAAGTTACACCAAGAACGTACGAGGGACGGAGTCTACAATTAACAAACCAACTCTTTGAACGACGTTCGATGTCACCATCCGAAAATACGTTGGGTATGCGCTTAACTCGATCGTCCTTGCAGATAGGGAGATAAAATAATTGATAATTGATTCTACAGTGTGTCTCAAAAAAAATTGTGCAAGTGAAAATCGCTCTCTTTGGCAATTAGAAAGTACTCTTGTGACATGATGCTTACATCAACGTCAAGAACATAGTCTTAGCTTTCAAACACCGTTAGTTTTGTTCAATTTGCTTGTCTTAATCTTGAAATATGTTAATTTATATAAGAAAGGGTAAAATTGCAATTGTGCCACTTTTACTGCAGTCCCTTGTTAAAGTGACACAATTATGATTTCACCCTTTTGTTGTTTACAACATATCTCGAGATTAAAACAAGCAAATTGAACAGAACAAATGGCATTTGAAAGCTGAGACTTTTCCCTTGACGGTGATGTAAGCATCATGTCACCAGAGTATATTCTAATTGCCGAAGGGGGGGGGGGCTTTTTACTTGCAGAATTTTTTGAGACATGCTGCAGCCACTGAACTATAGTTCAGTGGCTGCAGCACGTCTCAAAAATTGTTCGAGTGAAAAGCGCCCTCTTTGACAGTTAGAAAATACTGCTGTGACACATGTTTACGTCAACATCAATGGCAACGTCTTAGCTTTGAAATTTTGTTTGTTTTGTTCAATTTGCATATTTTGATCTCGAGATATCTTGTAAAAAATAAAAGGGTGAAATCACCATTGTGTCACAGAGGGGCCTGTGCTGAATGATTGACTTAGTAAAACTGGCCCATTTTGTGATTTTACCTTTTCGTTTTAAACTGAACATATTTGAAACAAGCAAACTGAACAGAACAAACGGCATTTGAAAGCTAAGACTTTGCCCTTGATGTTAATGTAAGCATGACGTCACAAAAATGATTTTCTTATTAGAGGGCACTTTAGACTTGCACAATTATTTTTGAGACACACTGTATAATTACAGCCACTTTCACAGGAAGAGATGTTTTTATAATACTTTAATTTTTACTGTAAACAATCGGAAAATGCCCGCATTCGTTCAGTTTTGTTAGATTGTATCATGAAGAAAATAAATGCATGTGATTTCAATTTAAAAATCATTTTCAAATACCGAATAAACACACAACTCTGACACAAGAGGGAAGCACGTAAAGAAAGTGGGCGAAAATGAAATGAAATACAAACATAACAAAAAAGTAACTTCTCTCTTTATCAAAATACCATAACTTTTTAAGGATATGGTTTTGAGCAAAATAATTTGGCAGGAGTGTTTCTGCACTCGTTGACTAACTTCTGTGTGAAAATGTGTATGAGTGATCACATATTCAAGGCAAAAATGTCACTTTTCAAAATTCACATGGGCCTTTTGGGTGGATTTGAGATACAGGATTTTGATAAATTTTGTTTCTGGTGAATGATTGAAAGCTATTCATCTTAAGCATCTATCATTTGACCCCCTTACACCTCCCCTAACATTGTTGACATATTTTACGGTTCGGTGAGTTCCGTTTAAACGTTTTCATGCTTCTTAAATTTTGAAATTGTAAAATCTATTAAGTATATTGAAAAGAAATTGAAATCGGATATTTTAAATAAAATGTATCTTAACATGTCCTACGAACATAAGAGGTGGTAACCATGTCATGGCTGCAGTGAACACACTTTAAAAATAAAACCAAAATACTATTATTTACTGTTATTTTGGCATACGAAATGACTCCTGTGACTTTTGAAGAGTGAAAATTTCGCCTTTAAGGCATGCTCACTCATGACTTGACGAATCAATCACATTTTCACACAGAAGTCAGTCAATGAGTGTAGGAACACTCCTGCAAAATTATCTGTTCAAACTTGATCCGGTATTTTGTAAAGGGGGAGTAAGATGAAAGTTAATCAACTGCGGACGCATGTACTATAATCTCACATAGTCCATGAAGGGATCTATATTTACAGATTATAAATATCTCAAACTCATTTGTTGGAACTGATCGTAAAAGTGTCAAAATTTCCATAAAGTGACTTGATTTCCCTCATTTTCCCCAAAATTACATCTCTGATTAAATAATTGAAGACACATTTTCTACGGCACCAGATGCCTTGTTTGAATATACGACAAACTATCACATTGTTCAAAAATTAATGAGAGACAAGTTTTACAACTTTGTCAAATATCAAACCTATTTTCCTATTTCTCCTATTCTATGAAAGCGGCTTGGAATATTGAACATCACAGACATCATCGAACCTGAAGAATTCTTTTGCACGTCCTTGGAAACCTAGCATCTTTTCGGATCCATAATTGCCAGCCCCTGGGAGGAAGGCATGGGCGGCGATCCCGGGAGGGTGGGGGTGTCCCCCTCTAGATTTTTAAAACTTAATATTATTTTATTCCATTTTGTTACCATTATCAGTTTTTGTCATATCAGTGAACCTAATAAAGAAAGATTATTAAACGTAATTAATGGGGGAGGGAGGGGGATTTCAAAGTCACACTTTACAATTTTTAACGAAAACATGCCTCCTCGGGCGTTTTGATTTACACCAAAAAACAAGTCATTTTTCACATTGATTAGTACCTTAAAACAAACCGTGTTGGGGACCTGGTGACTTTTTATGTTTGTAATTTTGATTTGTATTTTAAAACCCACTGCTTTTGGGACATGATAATTTGCACCAGGCAAGGGCGTCGGGGGGGGGGGGGGGGGCAGTCGTCGCCATGAAAAATGTTGGGGGCAAATAAATCGATTTGCTACCCCCAATACTTTTGATAACTTCAAGAATTCGTAAAACGTAATGCAGTGATACGTTTGAAAAGCAGTGCAACGCACTAGAAAACCATTATAGTTACATGTAGCATAAAAACACCACCAAACATGTACAACTTTCTTCAATTTTTCGGTGTTCTGAGCGCGCAAAATTCTATACATCAATTTATTCGCGCGAAGCGTGCCAGATTTTTTTTTGTGGACATTTTCCTTCCTTTTGCCCTACCCCTCATCCGAAAAATCGATCAACGCCCCTGGCACCAGGCGTCTCGACACCCCAAACTTTTTGTAAGGTGCTGTGCTGCGTTGAGGGCAGAAATATTGAAATGAAACAGGGCCGGTACCACGGGGGGGGGGGGGGGTAGGCATGAGGCGGCCTTCCTCCCTATTTTGTTAAAGTAATGAAAATAACAGGGATTTTACCGTTTTTCGAAAATTTCTCACCCCGATTGTTCATTTGGCTACTAAATTATAATTTTTTTGGTGGACAGAAAATGCTTTTGTCGTCGTCGGCCCCTTGCCCCCGCTTGTCGGATGTTTTTTTTTTTGGCGGGCAAAAATTTCTCGGCAGATTTTTCGCTCCTCCTGGCGCCGCCCCTGAATTTAAAGGGATGGGCCCTCGAGACCTGGGGTGCATGCTACAGAACTCCCTACAAGAAAATCGTGCCCAGATCCCTGGTTATTGCTAGGTGGGACTTCAACTGCACTGTAAACGAACTCATGAGGCGACACGTACAAGCCAACAGTGTTGCCAGCCGTTTTCACCAAATTTGGCTTTTTATGTTTTCGTTTGCCACTGAAGAATTCAAAGTGCATGCCAAATGGCTTTTTGGCGTTTTACAATGGCATACCTGAATGTCATAATAAAATCCAATTTTCAGAGGATTTTTTTAGTAAAACAGGTGCCACAGGGTCCAAAGTAGCGGTGCACATGAAATTGTACTTCATGTGCAAAAATCTGGCTGCGTATAAACCGCGGCACTCAAATTTTCGGCTGTGGCAGAGGTTTCAAATGTAAATTGATCTAGGCTATGCTGCCCATGGAATGCATCAACTCAAATGTGGCATTTTTTTTCACTGAATTTGGCGTGTAATTTGGCGTTTTGAGAGTCCGAAAACATGGCAACCCTGCACACCAATGAATACAGTATCACGTCAACTCTCTCGTAAAATGGCGGAGGATTGTTTTGAGAAACAATGCACCTGGATCATTCTGAGAAAAGGAATGCGGCACTTTGATTCTCAAAACAATGGTAAAACGTGTTTGTGACCTTTTCTAGTGTTCTTTAGTCTTCGAAACACCAACAAACACACGCCAATTGGGTCGAAAATCTAGCGATAGGTCTTGAATTAAAAGAAAAATACGGAGTGTGGGATTGCACGCAGCCGTCGATCACGTTTCGGCTAAACTATTAAAAAAGGCGCGAATTGTTCTCGCAATTGCAGTCAAGTGTCGAATATCGTCATTGAACAATTTCAATCAGGGTGCGCTATTCATGGTTAACAAGGCATAGTTGACAAATCAACACATCTGGAGCGATTAGAGAGGACTTGAATCAAAATAGGCCCACCTAGTTCGATTCGGCATGTCACGATACTCGGAATAAAGCGTGATAACCACTATAATTCGTGTCTCAGAGAGCACTTGTTATCGTGCCACGGACGAGTGCCTCTCAGGGTCTAATAATTGTGTTATTGCCTTCTCGAGAAAATACCCTCTCCATGAGAAGTGCAAGGCGGTGGTATGTTTCCCTATTCTTTTGTTACTGCGGCGATTGCCAGACTGCGTGGCGTCCGCACCTGCGTTTGACAGCCATTTTTAAAGTGACATATTGCACGTCATTTTGAGGGGGCGTTTGCTTTTGGGGTTCCCTTGTTTTGTTTCTCCATCCAAGAATATTACGCTGGAAGTTTCCCACACGTTACTTGTCTTTTGTTATGGTAAATGTATTATACCTGCGTGGCTCTGACACCTGGGAATTGCCATGAAACTTAAAGCAACACGTGGACTCAACGCTTTTTTTTTTATTGTACTCTCTAAATTATTTTATCTTGTTTTAGGTTCTTATTTCATTCGTTGATCCTTTTGCTTATAAATACAATTTCATGTCGAATCCATTCAATGTTCATACACAAAGCAGGTACATTTTAGCAATTGTCTTTAAAAAGGAATTAAATCGAAACTTTGGCAGTAGTGAAAAGATAAAACTTAAGATAAGGAAAGCATCCAAACACGTACTGCAGTAACCGACATAATTCCAAAGTTACATCATTATAATGATCACCGCCACCACCACCACGGCACCACCACGGCACCACCACCACCACCACCTCCACCATCATCATCATCAACATTATCATCATCATTATCATCATCATCATCGTCATCATCATCATCATTCTTGTTAATCTTCTACATTTATACTTCTTTCTTCTTCCTTTTTATGCGGGGGATTTTTACGTCTCTGTTTTATTCTGGTGAATGTTTTAGGACTTTTATAATGGTAGTAAAAGAATCTGATCTTCGCGATAATTAGGGGATAGTTTGCATAAGCACATCAAAAACTAATTGTAAAATCATTATTAAAACAATACTTATTACTAAATACAATTGTCAAATTTATTTCGATTTATCAGTGATCAGAACGTCACTTTGAAAAAGAGCTTCCCGCCTCTTTTCTACACCTGTGCGCCTTTGTTGTGCGATGGAGACGCAGACTGCGTGTCGCCTGCACCTGCAAAAGTGAGTCGCCCCGTGTCAATCAATGTTATAAAAGGTGAAAACAAAACGAATTGTTTACGTCAAGAAAACAGCTGAGAACGGGTAAACCAAAGCAAACAATGGCCGCATTCATACAGAATAATGCGAGCTCAATGCTTCTAAAATGCGTAAACTGCGCGAAAACATTCTAATTCACGCTAAGTTCTAATTGGGGTCCATTTTTCAATCACACTTCAGCGATCACCAAAGGAATTCGGCGTTATGACTAGAAATTATTTTGTGTGCGCCCCATCAAGGGTGATGCGTGTCCTCGATGGGAAAGGTAATCTACTTTTGCGATATATTTTCCAAAAGTGCGACAAATCAGCTAGGGAATTATATAAATTCTAACAAAAGTTTTAGTAGGTATGAACTTAAAAGGACACCCGGCCCACTTCTCGTGCCCAATCAACAACCGAACCCCTCCCGATTTTGATATTTAGAACGCAATGTATTGTACTGAAATAATTACAGACACATTTTAACATCGTAAAGCTTCAATTTAAAAAGAAAACGTCAAACTTTGATATCTGAGCTACACAGTGCTCAAAGATGGACGAATAAACATCCCAGAATACAACAGCTTGGAAAATTATATTCTGCCATTGGCAAGTTATGCATGAATAAACATCACGCTTGAATTATTGCTTCTGTGGAGTACAAAACTAAAATAAATAATAATGATAACGTCTTATTTACCCCGGGTAGCCATTTCAGTCAAATACTACTTTGCCAGCGGGCTCTGCATAACATAAATGCTAGCCTAGATCGACACACAGTAGTCGATGGGAGGAAATGGGCAAGGTGAATCCAGTCAACTTGTGTACTCATAGATTTTCACTTTTTATTAAAAGCAAAAATATACATCATTTTGAAATGCATTTTTCAGGGCTTCATTTTTAGACCTTATCAAAGCCAAACTGTTATTTCGATTACCACTGTTGCAGGTATCTCCACATTTTGCTCTTACAAAAAGTTGTATTAATGATTCAACTATTATTAAACAGATTATGAAACACGAGAAAGGAAAGAAGCGGCGGAAAAAATAAGTAGCATTAACGAATTAGAGATATAAAGAAAATAAATAAAGAAAGAAAAATACGATGAAGATATAAAGAAGGGTAAAAATAATATAAACAATAAAAGAGAGCAGAAGAAGAAGAAGGAAGAAGAAGAAGGAAAAGGAAAGAAGAATGAGGAGAAGAAAAAGGAGAAAAGAAGAAAAAAGAAGAAGAAGGAAGAAGAAGAAGAAGAAGAAAGAAAAGAAGAAAAGAACAAGAGGAAGAAAAACATTTAAGAGGCAGGAAGCAGGACGAAGGAGGAGGAGGGGAGGAGGACAAGGAGGAGGAGGAGGGGCAAGGAGGAAGAGTAGGTCAAGATGGAACCATGCACGATTGCTCTTCACTTGGTCGCCACTGATGCCTGTCAGACTCTGTGGCTCCAACACCTGCTGAACGTCAATCAAGCCACTCAACCGAAGAGAATCTGGAAAATACGCTGGGTTCCTCTCCCTCTCACCTATTATTCGAAGTCAATACAAATAGAGCCAGGGGAATAGACAGTTCACCATTTCATTCAAACTGCTCGTTCACCTCCAGTGCACTTCTTCTTCGCCGAGTCTCGTCTGAGATGGACTTGTGTTCTCATTCACGATTCTCCGGAGAATAAATCTACCACTTGTTCTCCACTTTTCATCCTCCGACGGCGGGTTCCTTGTTCCATCTCGACAGTTTGATTGCCTCATTGTATAGTTTTCGAAGACCTATTTTGGCGATCTATACCACGAAAAACTCCTGAACTCTGGCACTTCTCGTTCACAAGAGGCAAATAACACAGTTTTCGTCAACCGTTGACTAAACGCATGGTCGGACTTTGTGCACGAACAATTTTTTCCGTAATCTCGTATCATGCGTGTGGTCGAAATTCGTGATTTATCTGGGAAATATTAACGCGTAACAAGAAAACAAAATCTCATTAAAAACAAAATATATAATCTATACATCTTATGGACAGTGTCTTCAAGACTATCTGCCATGGCTAATCATTTTGTGTCGTATGTGTTGAAAATCTATTTTTATGCAACCTTTTATCTAATCTCCGTCATCGTCGCTTACCCTCTTAGCCCGTACGAGTCCGACGCGCCCGGGAGAATTTCTCCGTTCGTCGCCGAGTATGATCCGAAGACCAGACCGGACCTTGGGCGTCGTCCCCCATCTCCCGGTCCCAGTACAGACTCATCATCGTTGATGGAGAGGAGGCAGAGACTGCAGTACGAACTCGACGCCATCAGCAAGCAGGAAGTACGATCGAAGGCTATAGCGCAGCTCCTAGACGTCTTCGGGGTGAGGAACACCTCCGTGCTGCCTCATGGCGAAGGCAATCGCATCACTCCTCCATTCATGATGAATCTCTACAACTCGGTGGCAGACTCGTCTTCGGGTTTAACGTTTGCACGGAGTCCCTTTAATGCCAATACGATCAGATCGCTTCCAGACAAAGGTGAGATACTTGGTTTAATTGTGTATGCAACGTGTGCTTAAGATGAATCCCTCTTGATCAGTTAAGGATTTAAGATACGTTTACATCTTCACCACCACCAGTACTACCACCATTACCACTACCACAACTACCATTACCACCATACCACCACCACCACCTCCACCACCACCACCACCACCACCACCGCTACCACCACCACCACCACCACCACCACCACCGCCACCACCACCACCACCACCACCACCACCACCACCTCCACCACCACCACCATCATCATCATCATCATGTTCAATATCATTTTGATGACGACGATAATCATCTTCGTCATTGTCGTCATCATCATCTTCATCATCATCTTCAATATCATTTTGATGACGACGATAATCATCATCGTCATCGTCGTCATCATCATCATCATCATCATCATCATCATCATCATCACTTAACACTCAATCGTGTCTCCTCTCTTCACTGAATCGAATAAGATTCAAGCATTCTCCATAACCAGCATCACAAAATATTTAACTCCCACCCACCACCATTACCACGCGAGTTCCATCAGCCATCACAACGACTTCCACTACCACGACCACTACCCCTGGCAGTCTGGCACTACCGCTATACTATACCACCTTTACCGCTGCCAACCTCAAAATCTCAACCACCACCGCCACCACCACTATCATATTCGTCATCACCATCACCATCACTACCACCACCATCACCGCCGGCGGCCATCACTTTCACAACGACATTACCACCATCACCACCACCTCCATCATCGCTACCATCACTAAACAAAGGTTACGATGATACAACAAAAAAATTAGTTTCAACGATTTGGACAAATATGAAACTTTTTGCACATTCAGTTCTGATCAAAAGAACATCTAGCAATAAATCGGACACAAACACTCTTCCTCGAAAAGTTTCAACACACATGAAAAAGGAGCGCATGTTGGAGTAGGGATGTCCAACCTTCAGCCCCACGACTCCATTTGGTAATGCCCTAAAATATATAGTTCAAACGGGCCAAGATTCTGAAAATCCTAGAATAAATTTTGATAACTGAATTTCTATGAGATCTCCCCAATATTTCATGACTTTACTAACTTTGAAGTGGATGCCATCACAAATCTAGAAACGAAAGAATATGAAATACTCAGAATTAGAAACGAAAGGGATTAATAATCGACTCGTACACCAGTGATTAATCTGTTCTACCGACAGATTACAAATTGTAGGAGGGATTTTCATGTCTGGTTCCGTGGTTCGGTGCACCGATGGAAAAACTGTAAAGGGTTGGGTTAAAACATACCTGTAAACTACAACCGTTTAGCACGGAACAAACGGAAACTCTCAAGCGAGTCACCGGGAACAAAACACACAAATCCGTTTAGCCTACTTAAATTCGCATTATTAATTGTGCACCATTTAAGAATCTTAAGAAGTTTCTTTTAGGGTTCAAGAACTGAACAGTAAGAACAGTTACTGATTACATCATTTCTTTCCTGTAAATAAATCATAGTGATTCATACCGAATACTGTTCAGATAATATACAACCTACCGCATAATATATTTGTCATATTCTTGTTAAATTAACCCGGATCGTGATTATGATTATGAAAGCATGTTTGTTGCCAACTAAGATTATGTTGATGTCACATTGTACCAACAACGCGCCAATACCACAAATGTATCTTGTTGGTATAATTTTCCTACCTTCAATAGAAGTGATAAGTCATTATGCTGTGTTCGTTAACACTAAAATTAATATCATAAGAGAACAGCATTTTAAAACGACGGTAATCTCTGAAATCAAGAGGACCTTATCCATGCGCTAGGCTAGTTATAAAAAGTATAGTTAGCCTAAATACTCAGAAACAAATAGGGCCCTATTAGTACTCACAGATTCAATTAAAATGTAGAGACATTTTAAGTAATTGAGACAATTTTAATTTCAATCGCATCAAAGTAGTCAGAGTGTGACTGTGATGTTCATAAACAGTAGGAAAATCAAAGCGTGCTTAATTGAAATGTTCCCTTGGACGGTCTGTGATGTTTCAAACAGCCTCCTTACGTTTCAAACGATAGGACCATCCACGTGACGTCACGTGATTTGTCTCAGATGCCCACAGCCCACTGTTCACGTGTGAAATGCGTTTCATTTCCGATTACGTTGAAATATTTATATAATTATCAAATCTGTAACCGAATCACAATAGATAAATAAAAGGGCGTATAGTTAATAATTATTTCCATATTCTCTGCGTCCGCCTCTCTATCTCATATTGCCCCCCCCCCCTCTCCACACCAGGCTCCTAGGTAGAACCCGCGAACATTATTCAGTTTCGTCAACCGAGTGGCTATTGAATTAAAGGCGACATCCGCCTGTTGCTCGGGTCGACCTCCCCATTAGAGGCGGGAGGAATCTTGACGCAAGGGACAGACAACGACGGGTGCCGCGACTTCCGCTCATTCGAGGCACAAAACACATCCAATACGATCCTGTCACGACGAGAGATAGTGGGGCTTCTAGGGGCGTATAGTCAGGATTTTTCATCAGGGGACGGGGCGGGGCGGGGGAGGGGGGGGTAAGTTTAGGTCGAATGACGCGTACAACTTTTTAAGACACAAGTTAACAATGACCACAATTTAAAAAAAATGTGAGCCACATAATCCTCCATACTCTAAATGTCTCTAATAAGGTTTAAATTGAAGCCCTGAAAAAATGTATTTCAAAATGATTTAGTACTTTAAAAAAAGTGAAAATCTACAGTGTGTCCCAGAAAAAAGGAAACCGAGATTGATGAGGATATTTTTATATGTTAATAACAAATATGACAAGAAAATCGTACATGGTTGGAAAGCATATTTTCTCTTCTTTAATTTGATACCAGTTGTAAAGTTTTCCAAAAACGCATGACTTAGCAAAGACAATCAGAAGGGACACAGGTATAAAATCATTTGCACGAGCAAATTTGAAATTCAAACTGCCATGCTAAAATGTATTCAGAATATTTTCGACATTGAAGGACTTCATTGAAAAGCCTATTCTATCTTCTTTCGTATGATACCACATTTGTGAAAAATAAGCGATGTATC
>JZLH01S0460068.1:14132-24236 GCA_001188425.1 Eucidaris tribuloides | reverse complement strand
GTGTGTGTGTGTGTGTGTGTGTGTGTGTGTGTGTGTGTGTGTGTGTGTGTGTTGTGTGTGTGTGTGTGTGTGTGTGTGTGTGTGTGTGTGTGTGTGTGTGTGTGTGTGTGTGTGTGTGTGTGTGTGTGTGTGTGTGTGTGTGTTTGTGTGTGTGTGTGTGTGTGTGGTTTTCTATGCATACCCTTTCAAAAAAAGTGTAGGCATACTATATATGTGTCAAAGTAACCTGACGGGGGATGGGTCGGTGAGAGCAGCTGCCTGGGAAAAATCAGACTGATAGAAAGGGAAATGTGAAAATTTTGAAGGTTCCTAAAATCATCACACGGTTGGATGCATTGTGGTGTTCATTGCGGTCGTCCCCTCCCCCCCCCCCATTCACTTCATGTGCTGGATTTGGAATTCTCGATGTCTCTCCAGGTTTCATTGTTATGAATGTTGTGCATGTGCGTGAATGCCTTGCATTGGAATGTTTGTGAAACAGTGTTTGTGTGAATATGCGTGCAGTGAACAGTTGAGTGGATCGTTTCTTTAGTAGTAATTTGGTTTGGACAAGATTTTGTTTGTGTTGAGAATGGAGTGGGTGAAGCTATGTGTATGTAGCGAATGGAGGGATGTTCGCACGGGGTATCGCGGTGTTGCCAATTTGTACTGATAGTTAAATTGTATAATATTAACAACTTTGATTAATTTTTGTTCATTCTTTATATAATAGCTTTCACTGGTGTGTCTCTCTGTTCTTTCTGCTGCCGTTGGAGGCGGCTTGCTGTTGGCCTGGAATTGCCCTTTAATGTACTGTATATTTCATAAATTTACAAGTTTAATCTCGGGATCAACCTTACGATAGGTCATATGACTTTTTGTTGATCCCCCCACATGGTCATATTATATCATATTCGTTTTTCTGTTTGTTTGGAATTTGAGTCCTTCGTTGTTGGTTATTGTTTTTGTTTTTTGGGGATTGTATGATTCTTTTTTTTAATCACGTTGCTATACATGCATACGATTGTAACTTTGTCTTTTAATTTTTTTTTTGAATCACGTGGAATAAACTTTTGAACTTTTTTGAACTTTTGAACTGACACAATCTAAAAATGGTCAGGTGATGGTTATACCAGAGAGATGGGACTTTTATACGAATTATGACACCAGTAGTAATCACCAAAATGTGCTCCTTTCAATTTGTTTATGCCAATCATAAAATCAAATACATTCCATTGTGATTTCATTGATTGTTCATAGCAACTATATGTTCAAACACTGGAACGAGGAATGTGTTTGAAAGTCGCGAATCGAAACAAAACAGACAGAGCTAAAATGATATGTATTATGTTGCATAAAAGTTCATCTGATTGGCATATTTGTTTAGGGGGTGGATTTTGTGTTGGCATATTACACTTCTAAATTATTGTGAAGTAATCCGTAAGCGAGCGCACCGAGCGAGAGGTGCCGTATCGTGATTGGCAAACATAATTACACACTGTCCAGAGTTTATGTATTTGACACACACATTTGTGTGTGTGTGTGTGTGTGTGTGTGTGTGTGTGTGTGTGTGTGTGTGTGTGTGTGTGTGTGTGTGTGTGTGTGTGTGTGTGTGTGTGTGTGTGTGTGTGTGTGTGTGTGTGTGTGTGTGTGTGTGTGTGTGTGTGTGTGTGTGTGTGTGTGTGTGTGTGTGTGTGTGAGTGGTTTTCTATGCATACCCTTTCCAAATAGTGTAGGCATACTATATATTCTATACTGTCAAAGTAAACCTGACGAACAGACACAATGTAAACATGGTCAGGTGATGGTTATACCAGAGAGATGGGAGTAGTGCGTGTGAAAAGGTCCAATCACCAAAATGTGCTCCTTTCAATTTTTTCATGCCAATAATACAATCAAATACAATTCATTATGATTTCATTGATTGTTCATAGTAAGCTATATGTTCACAAACTGGAACGAGGAATGTGTTTGAAAGTCGCTAGTCGAAACTAAACAGACAGAGCTCAAATGATATGTATTATGTTGCATAAAAATTCATCTGATTGGCATTTTTGTTAAGGGGGTGGATTTTGTGTTGGCATATTACACTTCTAAAATTAATGTGAAGTAATCCGTAAGCGAGCGGAACGTGATTGGCAAACATAATTATCCACTGTCCACAGTTATGTGTATTATGATTTCTGAAACATTTCATACGCAATGCATGGAGAGGGTACTTTACAAGGAAACTTACGATAAAGTCAAGACTTTTCATAACGACGGAACCACTATATAATTATATTTGACAAGATCTCCGATATTGGACTAGCCTTTTGACAAGGCCCTCTCACTGTATTACGGGCGAGCGAAGCGAGCCCAGCCGAGCGCGCAGCGCGAGGGCCTTTTGAGATCTGATTCCAATTCTTATGTTAGACCTTTGAATTACCGAATTTTGCTACCCTATTTTGGGTAGCAAAAATCAACCAATCAGCGTGTCTGTCTACTTGATCCTACGTTGAATATGCAATCATACTAGGACCGTGTTCGTACAGATTGTTGCTGCAACACGAAACGATCTGGAAGCGTTTCAGTAGGCGAAATGATTCACAAACGCAGATTTTTGCACGTCAAATTCGACCTTACGAAACATAATTTAAAGGCAGTGGATCTCATTTGCAAACATCCCCAAAGACCAGGAAAAGATAACACATGCCCTTAGGCTATTGATGAAGTGCATGTCTGTGAAATCTGGGGGTCACTGATTGCCTAGAATTTGAAAAATGCAAAAGAAAAACAATAGCCATTTAGTGTATGTTCTATGGTAGGACTTTTTTTTCTTGTGAGAAAAAAATTCAAATCTGAGTATAACGGTCACTATAATTCCACTAAAACTGAGTTTCTAGCCCCTATATTTTGCTAAAGGTTCCCAGATGGCATTTTCTTCTAAATGCCATTGTATTTACATAATGTTAATTTTTAGGCATGCAAAAGAGATCCACTGCCTTTAAAGAAAAATGCTTCAAATACTGTGTTCAAACAATAATCGTGTACTAATTTGGTGTTTGATGTTATCATTGTATAGTAACCAACACTAAAGGAATTTCTTTCAACCCACCGAATAGTTGACAAGTCCAAGACAGGGGATCGTAGTGCGCAATTTCATTGGTTGATTCGAACAGAGATCGGTCGTTCCTGTGGTCATGAATAATAATTACTTTTCGGATGCGAAGCAGATCTCAAAAGGCCCTCGCGCTGCCGCGCTCGGCTGGCTCACTTCGCTCGCCCATAACAGCGAAAGGGCCATGTCAAAAGGCTAATATTCGACTCGTTACACAATCAAAATTGGATCAATGATATTTTGATGTACTGTTCAAGAAATAAACAAATTTCTAATGATACATGGTATAACTAAATTCCTCTTATAATGTTCTGTGATCCTCGTCTAACTGGGTGATGCGAAGAGATGATTCATCTCTTCATCTACTTCAGAAGTAAATTTGTTGGTTTGTGTAAGAAACAGGAACGAAACGAGTCTTGGAATTAAAATTAAAGCATACCCCGTACTATTGTTGTACTCAGTATTTAGCTCAGTCACAGTTGCACAAATACGTATGAAAAATATAGATCCCAGTGGGGAAAATAATATTGTGATCATTTTGATACATAGATTGCAAAATTTGTCTGAATCATGTTTACATGCTATCAGGGAGTCAATGAAAAATATGATTATAAAATACAAAATTTACGAAATCTGTATCAATTCATGAATGAAAACAGACATTTATTAATATAAGCCTCTCTGACTCAAGATCAAATTTCATTTGGGGGGTCAAGCGCACCCCCAAACCCCCCCATCTGTACGCCAGTGTCCGGAGCTGCACCCTTTTAGGTGCACTATGAAGTGAACCCGCTCGGTTCCGGACTAACATTCATGCAGAGCGGAAGTCCATTGTCATTTCTCGCACACGCGCCAGGTGAGCAGCAAATGTGGTACTTACATAACTTAATTACTTACTTACTGCTTCTGTGTGAGAAAGCGAAACTATGGCAACAATTAATTGGGGGACGAGAAGTTGATACGAACGGGACCCACCTATCTGATGCGGAGTCAGTCTAGTAATGATACGTTGTTTTCAGATCAATATGAAGGGGTTTAACAAGGAGTGCCGATCGGGATCAACACCATATTGCGATCGGGTATTTTGATACGAAGGGGGGTTTAGATTATATTTCCAGGACTTGTGGAAGTCATGACGTTTCACCCGTGACACAATTGTTGGAATTTATATTCCACATACCAAGAATCTGGCTGTAAGATTGGTCAAAAGTTAATCACGCGATAAAGCTTGTTTTTTTTCCCGTCAATCATCCGAAAAAGAAAAGTTAGTTACACTCGATGGTGATAGCACTTATGTGTTTTGCTGACCTCCTCAGTCAACAGAATTCCAACTTGTGTTCTATACTTTGGAGAACGCGCGAAATGAAAGTGCGTTGCACCCTATGTTTCGCTGATCTCTTTGGTCCGTAGAGTCACAACACATACTCCGTAGAGAAGTAACATTAGTTTTCTTTCTCGTTTCTCTATGGCCCGATTTACACCAAAAGGCCGGCCCGAGGCCGGCCTCGGGCCAGCCTAAATTGGAGGCCCGAGGCCCGCAATTTTGTGCATTTACACCAAATATTAGGCCGGCCTGAAGGCCCCCTTTCCAAAATTGCCGCATTGTGTCTCCCTATATATCAGCAGGATTTTTTTTTCCGTGCGCGACATCGGTATAGGCCTACACGTTGCACGTATAACATTCCTACATAAGTCTCTCGCAAGAGAGTCGATTAAAAAAATGTTGGAATGAGACTCTGAAGTAAACAGCATTTTGTTTTTTTCATATCGTGTAATGTTGATGTTGATACAACATAATGCAGATCGTACACCTGTATATAAAGAAAAAAGGGATAAATAACGGATGTAATAGTTCATGTATTTTGTTGTCTTTTTTAAATTTACGATTAGTAGGTCCATGGTTTGATTGGTTTGATTCACGGTTTACCTGCACGCTGCATACACCGGAAGTACGGTCCGGGCATTGTTTGGGCATTGTGTATTACGTAACAGCGCGGCATCGCGGCTTAAATTGGGGGCCCGAGGCCTCCTTTCCATTTACACCGAATATAGGCCGGCGCCGAAGGGCCCGCCTCAGTGCCGGCCCGAGACTCCTCCAGAGGTGGTCCAAACGGGAGGGCCTCGGCCCTCCTTTGCATTTACAACCGAACTTATAGCCGGCCTCGGGCCGGCCCGAGGCCGGCCTATAAAGCTTGGTTGTATAATCGGGTCTTAGTAGAGTCGAGTTAAATGGTGGCATATGGTTTCTCTGTAGAGTCTACTGTTACATGGTTTCAAATTGTTTCTCTATAGAGTCTACAGTCAAATTGCTTCACATGTGGAATATAAAGCAAATATTCACCTTTTGGTCTTTGACGAACAAACTACCACTTCCTCTGCGATCTTAACGTATACGCTATCTTTCCTCAACTTCGCTTAGGGAAAATAACTACATCCAGATTGCCTCAGATGTGATAGTTTCCTATAACCTTCGGCAACGCTGATTATTCGCTTAATATTTGCATTTTTTTATCATTGATTAGAGCACGTCGTGGTAATATGTGATTGGTGTGGATTTTTTTTTCCACTCGTCAATAATACACCAATTATGCATGAAACTAGAGGAAATGTGCATATAATGAGAAATTTTGTCTGTCACCAGTATATGAAAGAACTTTGAAATTAATTTTCATTTGAAAAAAAGAAAAAGTCGTTGATTTAATTTGACGAGGAAAACATTCAATGCACCAACATGAAAAGACTTGATCTCCACAAGATACCCATCTAATCGATAACTTCGATAATGAGAAATGTGTATATTTGAAAACTCTGTGTTTGTGTTTTTTTACTTGCTTGTTTGTGTGTGTGTGTTTGTGTTTTTTTACTTGCTTGTTTGTGTGTGTGTGTGTGTGTGTGTGTGTGTGTGTGTGTGTGTGTGTGTGTGTGTGTGTGTGTGTGTGTGTGTGTGTGTGTGTGTGTGTGTTTGTGTACACTGTAAATTACAGGGATTTAGAATACATCCTGAACGGCTGCCGGTTAGGAACCAGTCGATTTTTGGATTTAGATTTGAATCTTAACGATTTATATTTAAGTTACAAACGCTTAAATCCAAATCCAAAAATCGACTGATCCCTAACCTCAGCCGTTCAGGATTGATTTCAAATCCATGTACAGTAGAGTGTTTATTCGCTTGTGGATGTTGATCGGTGTATGTATGCTTATAAAACTTTGAATTGAATTTTTTACGCACAAACAGATTTTTCAATGATTTAGCGAAAAGACGCTATTACATTTATCAGTTTTATTTACCGAGTTTTCAATTTCGGTTTGAATGAGATGACACGTTTGCTTTTGCAGGTGTATCCGACACCAATGTAGTTGAACTATTAATCCAATTTCAATAAGAGAGAAGAAAATAGGGATATTGGTACGTTGAACACATTGTTGAATAAATTGAAAACTGAAAATGCAAGTCACTATGACGTTAATATATGACGTCTGGGGATATAATTACGGATACCTGTCGGTGTTGCCAACAATTTGTTACATACAAACATGCCTTTTAATTATTGGAGCTTAACCTAACACTTAATATAATAATATCTTCTCTTTAAAGTAACCAACTCCACCCTCTATTGTCTCTCCAGCATTTTCGTTTATGTGCAAATAAAAGAAAAATGTGGTAGGCCTACCGTACATTATACACAAAAGTAGTGACGTACATGGGGATGGGCCGACAAGTTTTTGACTTTGTTTCGCAAGTCAGATATCTTTACATGGCACGTGCGTCAGCTCGATGGCTGTTCTTCAGCACGTCCGTAACAACGTATGTACAACAAAAAAAGAAACCGAAGATGATGAAATTAAACACATAGAAACCAACAAATTACACCAAAACACGTACAACACACACACACAGGGGAAATAATCCCCAAACAACAACAAACAAAACAAAAAACATCTACATAATTGAGATACATGAAGTAACAAAAATCAAAGTGAAATGTATGAGGGCATTTCCATGAGTCAGCGGTAAACCAAAAACTTCATAAACTGGCTTTATCTTAAATCATGTTACATTTCAGTGGTCTGATTGCCTATGAATTATTAAGAAATGATGGGGGCCTTCCTTTCTGCCCCAAATGTTGGTTTCTGAATGCCCCCTTGAGAATCAGCAACCAAACACTGAATGCTATATGTGGGACTATACATAAGAATAAATTTAAATTTCATGCAAGAAACAGCAAAGTTATCATTTTTTCAACAGTTTTATCTATGAAATGGTGTAAAGCATACACTGATAACTCTATTGCTTTTCCAACACAAGTCTAATAGCTTAACGCAGAAATAAGTCATCGGACAAACTGTAACGCGAATTACCGTAACTCGTGAGTTACCGACTCACATGAAAATTTCTAGAAAATCCAAAACAACCTCAAGTTGTAATCACAGTCAGAAATGTGCGTTGATATTCAGTGTTTAGAAAACAGAAGTCATTCATGTTGAGGAGATTTTTGAAATTCAGTGCATTTTTGCATGTCCAAATTGCGTAACGTGAGTAACCGACATTTGACCTGTTATTTCTCATAGTTACCCAAAGAGTCTACTTACTCGCTGTTGTTACCAGGGAATATTGGTGAACACTACCTCCATCCCACAGAATATAATAAACAAGGAACAAGGAAGTGAGGAAGACCAAAAATTTATGAAGAAAATTCATGGTTATCTTGTGTACATGTAGTAAGTGTCATTTGACCCATCTACAGTCAACCCCATATTTTTCCCCCAATTAATCACAGTGTATCTAAAACTTCCTGAAGTAATTTTTATATTGTACAGGACCTGGTTCCGTAATGTTCATTGTGTATGTCTGTGAGTGTAGGAGAGTGTATTTATCTGTGTGTCTCTGCGTACATGTTTGTTTTGTTTAATTGTTAAGTAGTATGTGAATCTTTTCATCACTCCTCGCTCATATTTTGTTACTGTAGTTTGTTATTGATTTATTGTAAGTTTGTGTGTATTAGTTGCTATCTTAATGCATATTGATTAATTTTCTGTATGTTTGTATATGTATTTCAATGAGTGAAAATAAATAAATCAAATCAAGAGGTTTATGAACAACGTTAGAGAGGATACGAGAATGATTAGTGTGACAGAGACAAATAGAGCACGTTTGGGAGACTCGTGGTGGCGGCCCCTAACTGTGGGGGCGGCCGACAGAGAAAGAAAGAAATGTGAAATCACAATGGGGTTCGATGTGGTTGGCAAAGGTTAAAGTACTCTATCTGTCTATTAAGAGGATGAAACTGGTATCGTGACAAATGCAAGGAAAAGATACACCTGATTACCCATTTTGGAAATAAATTTCACGCAGTTTGACCATCTTATACAATTACAATATTTGTCTTCTGGGCGTCGAACAATTCGTTTTAATTTTGATTACTAGCTTTAGAATTTATGGTGGCATTTCAATGGCAATGTCAATGCTAACAAGGAACTAAAGGATAATCTCAATTCTCAAAACACTTCAAAATAGAATTTTAAGAATCGCATTGAATGTAGAACCTCGTTACTCAACAGAAATGATCTGTGCAAGAACCTCGATGGACATAATACGAAGAAACAAACAATTGCGTCATGTTTAAAGTTCACAATCAAAAACCACGAAAATATAAGCGAAAAAATTTTCTTCAAGAAGCCCTACATACCAACTCCGTAATAACAAACAAAATTTTTCCCTGCCTAAACCTCATAGCAATTTCAAACATAAGAGTCTGATCTTCCGTGGATCAAAATCATGGAAGTATCTCCCATGGTAATATTAAATCCTTAACATGACTGGAGCATTTAATAAAGCCCTCAATACGGCAATTTACAACCCACTCATCTGCCCATGATATATCCATGTCCATCCATGTTCCCATATAGACTACATCTCTTGTTTCGATCAACTGTATATTATTATTTACATTTTATTTCTCATTTACTTTGATTCTCATGGGCATTTCCACGGTAACTCAAGTAGCATTTTGAATTAAAATGTAGGTTGTAGACTCCTTCAAAAAATGGATAGAGTAGTTATAACTTTTGTTTGAAGTTTTCCCTGATGGTGACAACAAATATGAATATAAATATAAAAATGATAGAGGACAAACATTAAAAAATAAAGTCTAATTAATTCACTCAGGGAAGCCTCTTCAGTGACAAGCACTGCTCTCACAGAGGGCCCTGAAATTATTATCATCCCAGTTTTCACTCGGTCCTTATTTCGTTCCTACGGAGAAGTGTTGTGAATATCGCCTTGTAGTCTGGCTTCCAGACGTAAGAATTTATCCCATATACTAGAGAGATTACTATCATCAATTAACTGTCTTGAAGTAAGACTAGTGTGGCCTGTGGTGAGGTAAGTAGAGTGAATGTAGAAAAAGTCGGAGAGGGAGTGTTCCAGTACTCTGGGGATGGAAAAAGACGCATGGTCTGGAACCGAGACTAATCGCCTTGCTGAAGAAGGACAATGCGCGCCGGGAATCCAACCCCAATCTCTGCGTGAGAAGGAGATAATAATAACACTACACCACGACACCAGTCCTCCACACTTTTTATTCTTGTATACCAGTTACCGTATGCTAACGGTGTGATCCGAAAGTTAATAGAATACCTTGAAATAGGTCACTCTCAAAAGACCCTGTTCAGCTTTGATGATTTGACATTGAATTTCGGTATTTGCTTTCTGGGTGTTCCCTCAAATAATCACGATATGATTGTGTAGATTTATTTATCTGTGACGCTGTACAATAAGAACCCAAAGAAATTCGATTAAATTTCACATCACTCGGTCTAGTCTGGTAGTACAGGATGTTGATATTGCAGTATTTGTTTTTATTTATTGTTTTCACGAGCAATATATCTTGCCCCCTGTAGGACTTGTTTGTACACTACCTTATTTCAAATTAATTCATCATACCAAAGAAACATTTATTATGGATTTCAAATAGTTTTAATTTAATTCATGTATGTACCTTATGTAAATAGGTGTATGGATGGAT
>JZLH01S0460057.1:113847-124456 GCA_001188425.1 Eucidaris tribuloides | reverse complement strand
TGCTCACATTGCAGTATAAATTATTTGGAATTATTTTGAAAGAATATACCACAAAATGCATTTTTTATCCTGAGATTTTCATTTTTTCCAAATTCCTTTTTAACCAATTATGACATACATACAAAACATATTCCGTTTTAAACAAACGTGAAAATGGCCAAATTTATAACAAAATTATTGAAAATCGTTACATTGCCAAACTTGCCAAGCTTTTTTAGTACCCCTACCATACGCTTGGCGTACATGCAGTGCTAAAAATCCACCATCTGAAAATACAATTTTGGGGGAGCGCTGGGTGCCCCTCCATGAGTTGACCCACGGTACGCCACTGCTGTTCTATAAATATATTAATAAACTTCGGCTAAACCACGGATATTTTAAGACTTTCATATATCACAGAAACACTGGTTTTGACATTTGACAGCAAACTTACTGAATATAATTGACATGTGTGCTTGAAATGCATATATAACAATTATAAATCATGAATTTGATTAATTTTCATTTTTCATGGAAGTACTGGCTATTGCCATATATAAAGAAAAGAGAGAAAAAATCCTCTATTCAAAATTCTACTGCTACAATAAGGCTGGCTACTAAACAAGAAAATGGCAAAGTTGTTATTTTGCAGTGAATTTGTTTTGCAACTATTATATGTAAAGCATCGAGGATAGAACTAAGAACCATTTACACGTATTGGCTTATTGATTTCAGAAATTGACGAGTACTAAGTTCTATGAAAGGTGAGCAAAGGGGAGGGTGGAAACCGCCTACTCTCTTTTCTCGAATATAGCAGAAATGTGATGGTTTATATGTTGCTAAGAAATAAATTGTTTGTAATCTTCATCCATACATACCCCTACACAGCCATCTCAAAAAGGTTAATAATCCACTTAGAAACAAAAAATATAATGTACATTGTGCATTTTATTTGTGTTTTGTAAACATGTACAAACACTTGTCTCGTTTTTTAAGAACTTGAAAGAAACAAAGAAATTAGCAGTGTGTCTAGTAAATACAACTACTAAGAAAGACAAAAGAGAGTTTCATAATTATCCAAGAATAATGAATGAATGTATAATATACATTAGAAACAGAACTTATTCTACTACAGATTTTCCTAAGAGTATGCGGACACAAGTTTATTCTACAAGTTTAATTGACAGACTTGACAACTATCATATGAAGCCACAATCACTGTAAGTCAAATACTTAAGTGAAATCTCGATGAACTAATAGGTTTGCAAGCACGCATAGCATTGTGTGGTTTCAACTCATGTTTATAAATATAAATTCTACATAAAATAATGATTGTGCAGAGATTGACAGGTGTGTTTTCTGCTAGTTTTATTTTAGTTAACTAGTATTCAAGATTCCTAGAAAAGTGGTTGAATCTAGATGGTGCCTAAGAGAATCAGGAAAGACTAAAAGATGGATGATATAATCTCTACACATGTACACTTTGCATGTCATATCATCATGGCAGATATGCCAACTTAAATCAATCTATTTCAGCTTAACATAATGAGTTGGCAAAAGTGAATAATCTACAGAGCCTTTATTGCCACAGGTGTATTGTAAAATATCCTGTAATTTATTTTAAGTGAGTGTTTAAATCATAAAACATAGTTTTATAACAATGATTGCATCTTCTGTGTACCTGTAAAAATAAAAACTGATTAAATATGCTATGTAACATATTAAAAATCAGACCAACAAAAATTTTGGTACCAGTAACAAAAAATAACCTTATTATAAAATAATTAGACTTACATTCTACAATATAATATACACAAATAAAAAAAAACTATGTGTATTGTACAAGTATGTTTTGTATCTAGAACACCACATACAAATATCAATAGATATATTTATATTTCCATTGCACTACAAAATATTACACACGCTTAATGATACTTTAATACATTTTTTGCACATCATAGTTTTCAGTTTAAATAGCACACAAATTCTAGATACTTTCGATGAACATACATTTTTTTTTCGTCTTGAAAGCATGATTTTTCATTTTTAACCAAAGAACATGTCATTTCTTTTCATTATAACAGCCACTATTTGGTGAAAACATACAAACATTAAAGCATCTACTAATTTTGGTTAACATTTATGTTTATGCAGCAAATGAAGAGCTCGTAGTCAACAAATTTACAAAAATTTAGACATTGCAATACAAATATACATCAGCCGAACTGAATCTTAAATAACTATGTGAATACGATCACTGAATATGTTAATTTAACACATGTTAAACTAAAGCTTGAACTTGTGTACATAAATCTAATTTATACCATTTTAAATTGTTGCTATCAACCATCTTAAGCAGTAATCAATACAAATTTGACATTTGAGAAAAACTGACTGGAATAAAACCAAGAAATAAGTATTTGTAAAGAAAAAAAGATTTGCAATATTACTATTACAGGATTATCATTATAGTTCTTGTTGTTGTTATTACTATTATTGTTATTTTTATCATTACTACTACTTCTACTGCTACTGCTACTACTACTACTACTACTACTACTACTACTACTACTGGTACTACCAATGCTATTCAAAAGAACTAGTTGTGGCAGTGGGAGTAGTTGTAGTAGTAGTAGTAATTGTAGTAGTAGTAGTAATATTAGTAGTAGTAGTAGTAGTAGTAGTAGTAGCAGTAGTAATTGTAGTAGTAGTAGTAATAGTAGTAGTAATAGTAGTAGTAGTAGTAATAGTAGAAGTAATAGAAGTAGTAGCAGTAGTAATAGTAGTAGTAGTAGTAGTAGTAGCAGTAGTAATAGAATAGTAGTAGAAGTAGTAGTAAATAGTAGTAGTAGTAGAAGTAATAGTAGTAGTAGTAGTAGTAGTAGTAGTAGTAATAGTAGTAGCAGTACTAGTAGTAATAGTAGTTGTACTACTAAGAGGAGGAAGAGGACTAGACCAAGTTGATCTGGTAATTTTTTTGACATGATACAAATATTACCATTCCTATCAGATCCAATGCTAAATACTACAAAACTAATTTACAATCAATCAGACATATTTTGAGACAGCACCTAAAGAGTACGAGATGACTTGTGGAATAAAATATGTAACATACAGGTTGTACATCATGGTAAGTACATCTAGTATTTGACAACAAATATTCATCATAACAACAGTAAATGCAGACTCACATACAATATATAACACAGAATGACATGTATTAGCAATTTAGCATTCACTTTTTAATAAGAAAATGACTAAGTAAGGATAATCAAAATAATTACTTCATATTCTTCTTCTTATGAAAAATAAGATTTTCGTGGTTACCAAATGGATTTCTTTGTCACTAAGAAATAGTATGAAAAAGTAAAAATAGTGTACTTTGAAAGTGGACCTTAATACAGCAAATGAAGTTGTAAGATTATGCTATCTGTGAGGTACCCTTCCTACCATGTCATAATGATTTGAAACAATTAAATGCTAAATTCATTCCACATGATTTGACAATAATGATAAATTCATTCAATATCATGCAGAATTCATTCAATATCATGCAGAATTCATTCAATATCAATTGACAATAATGCTGAATTCTTTCAGCATGATTTAATGAAATTGCTAAATTCATTTCACAATTACAAACATTTTTGAAAAAAGGAAGAGTGAGTAGATGTCAATTTCTCCATTTTGCCATTCTTTTCTAAAAAGTATTTTTTTTTCAACGAAATGTATCGACTTCTACAGTGTACCACCGACAGGATATTAATACCTATATAAGTCATGCAATTTTTCAAAAATGTTTGCAGTCTTAATGATACTTACTTTTTTGGCAAGAACGTACATTCATTTGTGGCCAACAACATGTCACCAACAAGAATAATACAGATATGCTGGACTTTATATCCCATATGAGCTAATTGTATAGTTTTACAAAAATAAGTAAGTACTGTTTTATAATTATTTCACAGAGTGTTGACTATTACTTTACTGTCTATTTTGTTGCATGCATCTGAGAATAATACAAATATACAAATTAATTTTGTTTGTATTAACCAAAATTGCATTTGTATTCCTGTTGACAATTTTGCGTGTTTATTTTTCTTTAGTTGCATTCATAGTCAATATCAGCGACGTCAACAATTACACATTAAAATACAGACACAATAGCTATCTTCATGACTTCATTCCATTTCCATATTTTTTTTATTGCTCATAACCTCAAAATTAGATCAAATTTTTAAACAGCTATCAAATGAAAAAGAAAGCTCTCAAAGTTCTCCATAGACTGTTACAGAAAACTGACATGTCAAAACCACTCTTTATATGCCCTTTAAACCTTTATAACAATAATAATACATATAAAAAAATTATGATTAAGTGAATCATATCACAAAATATGAGAACTGAAAATGTTGAACATCTTACAATTGATATCACCTTCATTGAAAGCCTGAAAGGACTTTGCAAAAGATCCAAACTGAAACACTGAAAGGTGATTGTTACACATAAAGGAGTATAATCATTGAAAGACATAGCACACATACAACGATAGCACTATGACAGCATTAACAGATGGCAAGCTGTAGTCAGTGTAGCACATATTTAACACCAATTTTTTTCACTTGTTTTTTTGTGAGAATTTTGTGCTTTTGTTTCATTGTCATGTATTAAAGTGACAACGTAAACTGAATCAGCACCCAATAAGACTTCACATTCTGTCTTGCTGGTTCCTCAGTTTCATATATCTGTATGTTACATCCGTATGTAATGTTTTCTTGATAGTCAATTCAGATGTTTGCTTTAATTTGTCTTTGACATGATAAATGAAAATAATATACAAATAGTGAATGATCACGAGAGCAATGGTACAAGATTTAGCATGAGGTGAAATATTGAGACGCTCTATTCAACGAGGCGAAGCCGAGTTGAATAGAGCATCTCATATTTCATCGAATGCGAAATCTTGTTCCATTGCACGAATAAAGATCATTCACTATTTGTTTTATACAACACCTCGGACATTTACGGGCTTGTTTCAAGGTATGAATGTTATAAAAACTTGATTTTACTCAGCGAGCTTTCCAGTAAAAGAAGCATAACAGTATGTTTATTGCTGCTGGCATGAGCGCGCGCACAATCACTGCGACTTGTTAAGATTTTTGTATGCGCACGCGCAGTATTGTGTACGCTTATACTCCTACAAATTACACGTGCGCGGGCGCGTGACACAAACGCGCGTATAATAATGTACATGGATGATGACATCATCAGAGTGCAATGTACCGAAACTGCACTCCGCGTATAATAATGTACATGGTTGATGACATCAGCAGAGTGCAATATACCGAAACTGCTCTAACGAAACTGCACTCCGCGTACTGCGCGAGTGCAATGGGGCGGTTGGCGTAGGCCGTGTGAAGCGCAGTCGACCAATCGGACAGCGTAAAATCTTACTAGGTGTTGTATAAATAATAATAATAATCATTTATTATTAATATTACAGAAGGATGACTTAAAAATACTAATGCTATGTAAGTTTGATGAACCCATATGCAGGACTACAAATGACTGACTGCACTACATCTAGGAGATTAACAAATATTTCTGTTAATATTAAATGACTGATTTCCCTTAAAATTACAATTATAATGCTTGTCAAGAGTGGACTAGGTATACCAAATACAATGGACTTTGAGCTAAAATCTCCCAAAATACAATGCACAAGAGATACTAATGTAAATAAGCACACATACATTGATTCCTGACATTCTTTAAGTACCACAAATGAACCTGAACAAAAGAATGGATGAGACAAACATGACCAGACAGAATAAATAAAACACCACTTCATATATTGCATATATAAACACCTGTAAGATTGGCAAGATATGAAGGATTGCATAAATATAGCACATACAATTTGAGATGGATTCGAATAAGGTACCCACTACACTAACTCACTACATTTATAATTTGCTCCTGTTTAATAACAGACCCAAAATCATTGAGGTTAGCATCAAAATTAAGATTGTGGGTCATAATTGGCAGAGAGCTTCCATTTCCGATAAATTAGTTTTGTTTTCATTTCTGCAATTTTGGGGCTGAAACCAGATATTCTACCACCTTATAAAAGACAAAGCAATCATCAAAATATGGCCCTTCCCCTACATCTACGATTAGAACAGTAGCATAGTTTGTTTGACAAGATCTACATTTTGTAATTCCAGCTAAACTTCTGATCTAAACAATATATTTCAGATTCTTCATGACACCAATGAATTGGTTTATCAACCTCTTCTTATATTTGTGCAATATTCCATTTCAGTCACGCCATTGTCCATGTGTCCAGTCAGATAAAGTTAAATCAAATAGAGCACAATATGTGTGGGATGGAGGAAATCTACAGGACAACACCCATAGTGCAAGGGCGTAGGCTGGTTTGGGCATGGGGAGGTGCACATCTTGGGGAGGTGGAACTAAAGTGGAACTGTTCTCCAGCATTTATTGTGCTTTACACAATATTATGACTTCCATTTCATGAGATCTCGTGACCTGTGCTAACAGGTTCTACATCATTAAATTTGGAAGTGCAACTTACGCAGAGGACCACCAGTCAGTGGGTAGAAGATGAACTCTTTAACATGCCATGGAAATGACAGCTGTATGGACATTGTATGTATTGTGTGGTGCATATTTGCGACTTTGGCAAGTGGAGAGTAAAACAACCCTTTCACATAATGAACACATTTCTGATTTCTTGCTTATACATCATGAGAAACATCATCAATCTTTCTTCTGCAGACCGGTAAAACATTGCATCAGGAGAAAGCTAACACCACTTTGTTCTTCTCATTGTGAGATTGGTGCAAAAAGCCTTTGGATCGTATTGCCTGTTCCTCTCAGAGTCATGTTGCAAACTTAGTTGCATTACAAGTATTAGCACACGTCATTAGGAATACCAAGCCCCACACCACCCAACATCTTATTTCCAAATGCTGACACATTTAAAGCATCTAGACACCACACATCACGACAATTCAGAAGAGGATCTTGTCATGAGGTGTCATTGACATGGTCTGCTCAACGAATGTTAGGACAAGATGTATCACCTACAACAGCACACTGTAAGTGCCTTATTTAATTCACCATCACTTATCTCCTTCTAATTGCCTGAAGAATAACGTATATCACACAGTTCTACAGTACGTGGACCTCAAGCATCACTAGAGACTAAAGAAGTCCAGTCTGCACTGAAACTTAGACCCCAGTTGTACCGACCGTCAAAAGCGTTTTGAAAATGGTCTCAGAACGGTTCGCTCGCAGTGTAACCACAACAGCCAACCCCAAAAGCAGACCAGAGGTGGTCTGAGACCATTCTCAGACCATTTCAAATGCGATGTAACCATAAAAGCATTCTGAAACTAGTCCAACACAGGAAGTTATGTAACACAAGCAAATATGTGAACTACATTGGCCATAAGTAGGGACAGACCTTAGACCACACTGTGGGCATGGTTACATTGTCATCGGTGGTAACCACTGCTCGACGGCTGGTGTGACGGCGGTAGAACCACACAAGTGAAGGTCCAATCCCATTCCAAGATTATTAATGGAACCATTCAGAGATCGTTTTCAGAACGGTTATGGCGGTGTATCTAGGGCCCATCTTGTCAAGACACGAGTCATCATAATTCCACAATGGCACATTCTTCTCTCATTGATTACTATCGCATCATGAGGAGTATCACCACCTGTTATTTTCTCATTACAAGATAGTTATACTACAGTAGTACCAGTCACTACCGTTCCAATATTCTTCCCGTCCTTAGACTTGCTGGACGATGACGTCGATGTCTTGCTAGACTTGGTGCTGGAGGTTTGCTTGGGTTGGGGAGGTTTCTTGTGTTTCTCATCAAGAAGTTGGACCGGTGGGAGGCCCTTCTGTTTGACAGCAGTACGAAGGTAGTAGGCAATTAGATGGGTTAGCTGAAGAACCTGTAGGAATGATAAAAGTATGGTTACAAGTAAGTTGGATGAAATTTAAAGGCGGGGAATCTCATTTGCACAGTTCTGCAAGTACACCAAACGATCACTCGTGCCCTTATGCTAATTATGAACGATGTGTCAGTGAAATCTGGAGATCAGTAATTGTGTAGAACTTGAAAAAAAATGCCCTCTAAACCCAATTGTCATTTAGCGTATGTTTAATGCTGCAAACTTTTGCTTCTACAAGACAATAATTCAAATTATAGTCTAACGGTCACTATAATTCCACTAAAACTGAGCTCCTATACTTTGATAAAGGTTATTACATGGTATTATCTTCTATATACCAGTGTATTTAAAAAATGTTAATTATTAGGCATACAAACGAAACACCCTGCCTTAAGAGATAACATTGTGTACTTGCAGAATAATCTTGTAAAACCATCTATTAGATGTTGGTTGGTATTTATGAGAATACTACTCTTGTAGAAAACAAAATATTTGCACAGCACACAACTACATTTGACCAACAATTGAGGATTTATGTGTCTTACCCCACAATCATTTGGAACATTGGAGGTGCATCTGCTTCCTCATTCTTGACCTACAGTTTTCCATCATTGACTATGTTATCTTTAAGTATCTCATGAAGTGACACAAGGATTTACCTTATGAAAATCTCAACCTACCTTTGCTTTGGTCATATCAAACATGAGTTTATCTGTCGAGAAGTCTGTATCATCTTCTGTTTGCTTCCTGACCACCAACATGAAATCGTCACGGCAACCACCAAATGTGACTATCGCTGACAGTGGGTAACTAACTTTGTCCTCCTGTATCAAGAATATTGAAATAAAGAAACACAATGTCAGGTAAATTTTCAAGTTCTGATAATTTATCATTTGAAAAGTATTTCAAGGAAATAAGAAATAATCAGCCTTCACTTCTAAAATTTTGGAATAAAGTCTATTTAAAGCAGTGAATGAAAAGAGAGTTCAATATTACACTTGTTTGAAACTGTAGCACATGTTTCAACGCCGAGTGATACAGTTGCAAGTCTGTAGGTGGGATGATTATATCTCTCATCTAACAAACATTAAAAGGGAATATCTGGGGCCCTTCAAAACATCATTCCACTGAAAATCATCTATCTACCTATCTTGATTCCTTTATTTATGAAGTAATGATACATTACTGACATTTGCTGTCCATCTATCTCTCTGTTTTTTCCTCAATCTATATGTATAAAATGTCGGTGTGTGCATGTGTTTATAAATATTGTGCGTATTAATGAGTGTATTGCGTATAACATGGAATTCTAAGAGTTATGACAGCAACTTCCATGAGGAATGATACTTACAAGTGAATTGAACTCTAGAATACTGATGCTGTTCTCATTGACTGTCAGCCAGACTCGCTCCTGTTTTCCGTATTTACACTGAAAATGAATAGATCAGGAAAGCACAAAATAAATAAACAAAAACAATTAGATGGACAGGTTACACCATGAATACATCATTACATTTCTAACATTTAGACAGAATCTAACTGTTTGTTTGCTTGATCTCCTGTCTGCACAACTGTACCCATGTTTCATTAACTGAATTGCACAATAATACCGGTACACACATTTATATATAAATATTGGAACAGTCTTATCACTGTTCTATGCATTACTAACAATGTAACAATATGAGATTCTTTATACTGTTACAAAAGACTTACCAGTATTTTAGTATTTTCAGTTTTGATACCAAAATTAACTCAAAGTAAATTAATGTCGCATGGCAGGATGTTGACCATGGCACATGAGGAGTTAACCAGTTTTTCTAACATTAAACACCTTTCATAAAAATCTGCATAAAACCAGTAAAACTCAAAATGCCAGTACAAGGATTTTCATTTTGAGCACCTAGCTCAATTCATCAAGCATTTGTTTTCAACACGTCAATGCCAACTAGAAGCCCCCTGAGAGATTGTGTCCACAATTTGCACACCCTAAATCAGCTTATCGGGCAAATAGGTAAAACCGTGTACAATGTATTAAAATATTCATATAAAATCTTCCTGCTCACAAAGCCTTGTGGATGTAAAGTCAGGTTTGTGAAAATAAGTGCTGATAAAATTCCAACAAAATGCAGTGATGTAATGTCACTCACAAAGTTTACACAGCCATTAAACTAGTTCAACTGCATGAACCAATTCATGTATCATCTGGTGAAAACTGAATACCTGCTGATTGACACTTGTAAGCTCAAGAACTCACACCAGTGCAGTTGGACGATTGTCAGTTGGACTCTACCAAATTCAAAATTAGTAGGTGTAAGCTACATCCAGTATCTGAAACCTAGTATAACATTACTTACAAAATATAATTTGTGCAACTAGCCAATTCTAAATGATTTATCCTTTATATTTCAAGAACTCAGTGGCATGTGTGAACACACAAACACACACTCAGTGTGAATCCCGAATATTGAACACTACTTTTTTTTTACCTTTCATTAGTTGGATTAAATAAGAGCAATAAACGATTTGACATTTAAATAAAAATCAGAGCTTTTAAATGTTCTAGTCATTGCCAGCTCAGGAAAGTTATGGCTCAGGGTGGGGATGGGAAGAAGTGCAGGAGAAGGGTAGC
>JZLH01S0460057.1:60144-77288 GCA_001188425.1 Eucidaris tribuloides | reverse complement strand
AAAATATTACACATTAATGTTTATTTATAATCTTCAATGAAATTATGTTATTCATTTAGACTGTGCTTCAAATTGTGTTTTATGAAGCATTTATGATAATCACAAATTGAATAAATCACAAGAGACTTTTCACCTGCAAAGAGCCGCCTTGCTCGCCTCACTTACCACATCGTTAAAGATATTATTTTATCATTGTATATCAGCAAAACTTTCAGTTTCCATGCACTACAGCTCAAGTAAAACTTGTGACTTTTGTGAAACTGATTAATACAAGTCGTTGCGGGTCACAAGGGAATTAGGCAAAATAACCAATCAGAGATTTGTGAAAAGTAGTACATCATCACTTGCATAAGTTTAACACACTGGGGCCCCATTTATATTAGCTCAGTCACTTGTCACTTAGACGACTCAGATGGTTTAAAGTAAAAGTCAAACCATGATTACAGGTGCTGATCAAATGATATTCAAATATGCGAAATAAATTCAAATACATAGGGTACAAGATAAATGGGAAAGATCTGATTCTGTAGCAAAACAGCTCTCTGTTTTAAATTTGATAATCTACTAAAATTCAAACTTCTTGATATCAACTTTAAATCTTGATTTTGGTTAACACTGATTAACGATATCAACAAACAGAAACATTACTTCCAAACAGAACCTCATTAGTAGATGTCAATTCTCTAATTATATTTTAAGATGCTAAAAGCAGATTTTAAAGAGCTTGCAAAGTCAAGGCATGCAAACATGCTCAATTTTTAGCCACCCAATTAGCGCAAAATTCACCAGAGACTGATCATGAGACAACATGCGATGAGCATAACTTGATAAGATCTGAGATCCGTCACCCACCGTTGATAGAATCAAATAACAGCGCGTTGCTTACGCTGTCGAAGACATTTCAGTCCCTTTCTCAGCAGGGAGAAATTCGGGATTTCGTGTATACCAACACAGACGTCACATCTTTCGTTTAAAAATATCACTGAAAAATGTTATTCAATCTAATTTATCTCGCAAGAGCCCAAAAATCCACTTTAAAAGATAAGGAAAAAAAAATTCATGATATGCGATATAAAGAATTTCAATTCTCTGATTTTTAGGGTGTGTTCAGTTCCCTTGATAGCTATATAAATAGTAATATTTTGTTTATTTTCATAAAGAATTGCAGAAAAAATGCCATCATATCCTGAACAAGCATTACCACAGTTTAATTCACAACTTCATTGCAAAAAAATTATATATTCTTCATGTTTGAGCTGTCTATGAAAGAGTGAAAACTATTTTCTATAGGTGATACTGCTTTTAAATTTAATCATTTTTATGAACTGAGGGCCCTCATTCAGTTAGCAATTTACTGAACATCGAAGAACAAACAAATCAAGTTATTCAATGTAATTTCAAGAGACGATATATGTTTTTACAAAACAATACCAGGATCAAATACAGATAGGGAACAACTCCAGTGCTTTTATGCGCAGCATCTTTACTGTTTAAGCAAAATACTAATATGTGAATTTCTCTATTGAATGATCCTACAATATATTACACAAAGTGACCTGTGACCATTGATCTATCTATTGACTTGAAATTTTGACAGCTTCATCTGGTGTAATGGTGATAATACTTCAAGTTTCATGAAAAAATTCATCATTCTATTCATGAAATATTGTGGTAAATAAATTGTCAAACAAACAGAGGATAAAGAACCAAAAAAACAACAACTAGTGCTACAGGCTGTGTTTAGTTGGTAATTGTTTTGACTGGAATACTTGCTGCCCAATTAAATGCTACTGTAGATTTTGATCCTTGGTTAGACATGTAGTCTAATATTTCTATTACAAAACTCGTCATTAAATATGTAAGTATACATGTCTGTTGATATGAACACAACCATGCAAGTTGTGAATAACATTAGACAAACTTACCCAAGAAGGTGCCTTCCTTTCAGGGCGGAGGGGGAGCTTACTGGAGTTTGAGGACCTTCACTGGTAGATTCTCCGCTGAATCCTCCATGTAGAATGAATCATCAGGGTGTTCATCGTAGTCTACATCATATGCTGGATCCAGAGCAGATTGAGTTTCTCAGCGCGCTCCTCCTCCGTAACAATTGCACTCACCGCATACTCAGCGTTTTTCGCTTTTCAACTGTCGAAGTGCTTCATGAACGTTGCGCAAGCTTTGGTAGCCATCCTCGAGTGATGAGATCTCAGGAAGTCGCAAGGTCCTCACCGCCTTCCATCAACACACCCGTCTGCATCTTCCTCATTTGAATCTTCTTCAAACTCTGGTAGCTACTGTCTCCTTCCCGGATGACTGACTTAAAGATCGCAGGCCTCAGCAGTCGGCGTATAGTCGCTACTTCTCGACTTGAACGCATAGCCGCCTCTCCAAAAAACACATCATCCTCGAACGTCTCTCCCAGAGTTGAATCCCACTCTGATGCTCTGGCATCGGTTGAAGTTGTTCTTTCTACGGCTGGTACGCGACAGATCCAAATGCAGAGATTCACCGTTTTTCATCTCCGGTTTAGGCAAGTGTTTGGACTTTGAGGAATTTTGGAGCATTTCGCGCCGCTGAGCGCTCACTGAATCTGCAATGACTGATAATACAGACGGCCACTGCTTCCTCATCACTCATTGGGGGATCGTCTCAGTCTCACCCTCCTCAGCGCGTGCTTTCATTGGCGCTACCGACAGACTTTGAGCTAAGTTCGCACCATTTGGTCCGTGGGGGTGGACGGAGTAGGAGGAGGAGCAAGAGTAGCGAGAGCGTACATCTGGCGAAAGACCACCGCTTGACAGTCGACAACAACGACATGGAATGATCCAAGTCCGTGCTATCCACTAAATTGTCCACTCCTCTGATCCGACATTTTCACTTCCGGGTCAAGACCGACCATTCCCATAACTTGCTTGTCATTGTTCGAGTTAGAATCACGTCCATTTGGTCTCCACTCCTTCCGACTACCCTCACTTTTGTGCGAGTCGGTACCTTTTTACTCACAGCATAAACAACATTGGATTCTTCTCATTACTGTCATATATCCGACACGGTGATCTGATTTGTGTGTGAATGTCGTTACCATGAGTTCTGTCTCACACGATGTGTTTATTGATAAAAGATGGTCCCTGATACTGGGTGGGCGTCGCGGCCTAGCTGGGATGATGGGCGGGTCCTCTGATAACGTGGAGTTCTGGCCTCTCTCAGACATCTTCCTCGTGGTCATTATTGCCGATGATCCATGCTGCCGCCCACTGTCGCCATGGTAGTGACCGTTCTCTGCACTATTCGTGCCAACAGAAAACTTTAAAAAGGCTAAAGACAGGGCACTGAGAAAACTGGAATGTTTTCAGTATTCAGTCTCTTACAAAAGTATAATGGTGCTTAAGATTAGTTTTTTGTTATCCTCGGAAGCAAGTAAATTTAATAGTGGCGTTATAAACATTTATGGAGAGATATGACCAGTATTGTGGTTTCACATGAAAATTGATCTAATTCAAATTATTGTAATCATTAATAACTAAGAAAATTGTAATATTCAACAATGCCAGGTTTGTATATTAAACACAAAATATTATTGGAAGTTTGTTTCCTTGAAAGATATAGAAATATATACTGATATTGCACAAGCAATACAAGCTGCCAGCAATAACGTATCAATATCAGTGGTAAGTAGCATAATATTTTTTGACAAACTGTTGGTTCTTACTTTGCACCATACAATTTTAGGCATTATTATTTGAAAAATAGGGTTTATTGTACAGGGTGTAGACATCTTTTAATGTAACAAAGTTTATCTGGTATACAATTAGAATGATCTGATGCATTGTGAACAACATTCGAAGTGGTCCATAAGAAACAATTTAAGAAATTCATTTGTGACCTTTGCCGAAAAAAAGAAGATAATTGTGGCAGCTTCTTTAAGTCTGAGTTCAAGTTTTCGATGGTCTGATTTGCTTCCTCATTCATTATTACCAGTCTCTTGTTCTCTTCTTCAGCTAAATTAAAACAGTAAAGACAAAGCATCATAAAAATGTTGTAAAGGTGTTAAATACGAGGCCATAATCAGCAAACTTCTGCAGTGCAGAAGTCAATACACCAAGAATCTTCCTGCCATGAACAATTAGGCAGTGGAGTGGACTTGCCGCAGGAAGCAATTGAGGCCAATACTGTTGACACGTTTGTGTCCTGGCCTGAGAGAGGAGTAAGCCAACTAGATTGCCAAACCTTATATTTTATTATTTTACTTGATTATCTGATTTTTTTTTTCTTTTTCTTTCAAATGTTTATTACTTTGGAGCATATGGAAGCAACACACAAACCAACAAAATAAAAATAAGGAAAAAGAAAATTGCAATGCTAAATGGCAATTACCTCCCTGCCAAAGTGACAGAATAATACAACATGTTAATGCACTTGTTCAAGAGGAAGAGGAAACATATACATGTATCATTAAAGTAGAAAACTATATACAGTTAGTACTGTTTCCTGAGTTATTTATATCAGAAACAGAAAGTGTCATAAATAAGAGAAGACTATAAACGTAATTTAATTATATCACATCATGGCCCTAATTAAATTACAGACTTTATGATTTATGGAACACATGTAAAGGCGACAATGCTCAAAATATCAAAAACATTATCAAAGATTAAATACAGGAGTTTGATTTTGACTTCCCCTTTCTCATGAATGTAACAAAAAAGTAATGAATACACCACTTTTTTAATTTGATTCATAACAGTGTTAACGCACACAACATGTAACACGTCACTTAAAAATTAACAGCAGTTAAAATATTCATATATAATAAGATAAATTTTGTTGTGGAGCTCATGAAATCTGTTAACCCTAATCAGCCTGGGCTTTTTTGAAATTGCATAGCCCGCGGGGGGGGGGGGGGGGGCTAATTTGGCCCCCCCCCCCTTCAGATCATCCGGCCGCCGATCACGCGATCGCCGCGAAAAATTGCACGTGCGTAGAGCGCGGACGTAATCTCCAGACTGTATAGTTAGATTTTTTGAAAAAAAAAATTATCTTCTATTTTTAAGTAGTAATTATGATATTTATGTATAAAATCATATTTTTGCATATAACTCCTTTAAACAGCTCACAAAATGCTCATTTTTGGTGATAATTATTCTTTTTGAACATTTCTAACAATTATCTGTCAAGAAAATGCTGAATCAGAATTAATTTATTATGTATTTTATTGTTTCATGAATTTCTTATGTATTTCTTTGTTTTTCGACCTTTTGTTTTATTGTTTTTTCGATGAAATCTCAGAGGATCACTTTGCGATCATATAACAGCATAAAATTCCGTTAATTTCAATCAGTAAAAGTAAAAATAATCATCACATTTATGAATTTGGGCTGAAAACACAATTTGCATTGAAAATAACACACGATTTCATGTTTTTTAGCGATTTTTGCGTGTGCACATGCAAGTACGAAAAGTTGTGTAACTCCAGAACCGTGTACCCGGACAATGGAATTTGGTCTCAAAAGATGCCGCAAACACTTGAAAGTAAAAATCACGCGAGGACGCGGTCAAAACAATTCGCGCCGGCGGCAATGGTCGCGAACTTTATCGAGAGGGGGGGCTATTTTACGCCCCCCCCCCCCCCCCCGGGCCAGATAGGGTTAAGACTGGAACAAGTTTTACCTCGCCCACTGTTGCAGCAACCCATTTCTTGATCTTGGCCACTTTACTCTCCACAACCAGGCTCTCTTGGGCTCGTAAATCTTGCTACAGATAAAAACAATAAAACAATGAAACAGGTAAATAAAATACTCAAATAAATTACAAGTGAACATGTACAATAAAATCATTGTAAATCTCATCCTCATATGTACAGTAAATTAGTAAAGGGAATCTTTTTTTTCCCCTTCTGTGGTATGTTTTCCCAGTAAAAAGGTCACATTGTTAGATTTGCTGTTAAAATATTTTTTGGTGAAATATATATGTACAGATACACCAGAATTGTAGCTTTGGCTGATTTAAGTGGGGTCATGAGCACAATTGGCCACACAACATGCTCAAAATTAGGGGGTTTGGGGTCATAAGAGATGATGGGTTAAGATAACGCACTTATGTATATTACTTGATTTGGTTGAAGATATTTCTAAAAAAAATTACTTCATTTTGTAACGGAAAAAGGATAAGAAAGTGCATGATTGTTGTGATAAATTTAAAACTTGACAATAAGTTTGGTGCCTCTTTTCCAAAGATTTGAGATGGGTGGAAGTATATCTATTAGCTCTGTGTACCAGGCAGATATCACAAGTGATAGTTGCCTGCTTGGCACCCTTCACAGTAGCTACAACCTTGACAGACACAATTTACTGACAGATGCAGGAAGAGATAAGACAGTTCTTTAACCCTCTCAGTACCACTGACATAAAACTCCATAGACATTACATTTGATATTATTCTAAATGTGGTGCTAAGGTTAATCAAAATACATTTCTTGCTAAGTAGGTGAACGGAACTAATCATTTATAATTTTACAACCTTGTTGATTTTTTTCTGTCACAGTGATTTTAATAATACCTGTTCCAAAGAGGTAAACAACAGTGTCAAATAGGATCGATAGCATGACCATGGAGGTACCTCCATAGCGTGACCGATATACCACACTTTAGTGAGCATCATTGTTTAAATAGTTCGCATTTATAGAGCGGAACATGTAGTTGTAAACGTGGGAATAAACACATTCCGCGTGAACCAGATAATTCTATGGTTGCAAAAGTAAAACGTTAAATTTTGCTCCATATCCAGAGAAGACAAACAACTATAAAATAAGTTTGAATAAAATGGAAAATATTTCATGCTATAGCCATTAAAATCACTGTTTCCAGATCAAAGAACTGTTTTTATGCGTTGTTGAGAATGAAATTTTTTTTCAATGGAAATAAAACAGCCCAATTGCTATTAATTGGACAAAATCCCTGCTGATATTTGATGATAGACATGTATTGCCTATCTGCAAAAGGTAGTTGTTTTCAAGAAACACTTGAAATCCAGTGTTTTGTTTATGATATTGTCACAAGCATGTCACACCTTGTGGTAAACTCATGACTGGAAGTTTTATTGTCTTTGATATTGACATACTGTAAATGATATGACAAAAATATGTTATGACTAAAACTACATACATATGGAATGATACAAATATGACCACACAATCCAGCTTTCACAGTCTAGTTTTTCCTTACTGATATGATCGAGTACAATCAGTTTTACAATGTATTATCTTAGGAACACTTTCATTTTCTTTCATCTCAATGAAATTTTGATCTTTCCCCTTCATTAAATGTCAACGAAAATCAGCTGAGTAAATCCTTCCGAACTTCAGAATCACTTCCCTTCTAGGAAAAAATGAATAATAAACATATAAAACAAAAGTAGAAGTGCAAACAGCAGCTACAAATAAGCTGCAAGTAAATTGATATTATCTGTGGATGTTAGCCAAGTTATCAAAATTGTTCTCTCCCCCCCCCCCTCAAAATAAAAGGAGCACAAAAGAACAGAAAGTATTACTAAGCTGTTTTACATGGCTGGTACATACAGCTATGCTGTAGTTAATTTGTACTACAGTGTCAGAAATGAAAATGTACCATTGGTTTAGGGCCTAACCCTTTGCTTACTATGGTTTACACCTTTTTTGCATGACTAAACTAGAAAATCATACTGATTAGGTCAACTTTTCTTTTTACATGTGACAAACACAAGTAGGCATGCAGTTGTATCAGTGTCAGCACTTGTGATTCATGTAAAATTACCACATGTTAAATAACAATTTGTCAATAGATTGCAAGGTTACCACTTCCTTATATCATGACATTAAAACAATTTATTAATGAACAGACCTGTATACAGCACATGTGATGAGAAACATAATCAGTGCCATTTCATTTGATCAATGGATAAAATGTCAAGGTCTCTTTCTAGTCATCACTTATTTGCCATTACATATGGCCCACCAATAAAATACTACATTATTTTCAGATCCAAGCCAAAACATCTGGACCAAAACAAGTCAAAATAAACAACAGAAGTGAGTTATTTCTGTAAACTATCTCTTTTCAGCATGTTTTGTACACCTGAGTACAGGCAGAATCCACTAAAACCACTACCCTTACTCCCACAACCACATCTATGATCATGGACAGGTATGGTAGGTTTAGCGGTGGCCTGGTGACGAGATTTACTCATCAGGCTCATCATACTAATACTCACCTACCAGTGAGTCATGGCATTTGTGATTGGCGTCACCAGTCTGCCACTATATTTCATCAAGATCTGATGACTTATTGATGGGACTGGTGGAAAGGTAAGGGAACACTGTATACATGTACTATATAATGCTTCTTTATCACTGGTGGATGGAGAACCAGTAAAATGGACCTAGTAGGTCCATATGTCAGTACCTACAGACCAATATGATGTATGTATTGCAGTTCCCATCCTACCCCTTCCTCTCTTAAATATAATACAGTACAAATATCTTCCAAAATAAATGAATGAATTTTAATTCATAATATGTTATTTTCTTTTTTAAAGGCTATATTTACCTACATTTTACGTGTTTCAAATGAATGGTAATTTGAAGATACTAAAGTAAAATATCATGAATTCAATTTCAAAATATAATTCTCTTTCAAGTGTTACCGTCATATTCAAATGAATGTCAAATTGAAGATGCCAAAAAATACCTTAATTAAAGCCACTGGCTAACATTTACCACATTTAAACAAATGTGAGCTACATAATTCTCCATGCTCCAAGTGTCTTTGATAAGGTCTAAAAATGAAGCCCTGAAAAATTTGTATTTCAAAATGAAGATTTAGTGCTTTAAAGAAGTGAAAATCTACAAACATTCAAATTGACCGGATTCACCAGCCCATTTCCTCCCACAGACTTACTGTGTGCAGATCTAGGCTATTTTATCATCCACCGGAGTAGAAATTGTTTATTCATGCATATCTTGCCAGTGGCAGCATAACTTTCCAAGCTTTTGTATTCTAGGGTGTTCATTTGTTCATTTGAAAACTACTATGTAGCTCAGATATCAACGTTTGACAATTTTTTAAATTAAAGCTCCACAATGTTAGCCTATCACTTTAAACTGTCATCCTTTTGCTCCTATGAGCAGCTTTGATGGTATGATTTCAAGAATATCTCAAATATTTGTCTATTAATGGCCAATAAACTACTCATTATCCTCAATAAAGGTTTTGATTTCTTGTAAAATAAATCAAAACACAGCCCATACCAATCAAACTCCTAACCATCCATCTGGCACCTAGATGTCTCCTTGCTCCTACTTTCAGTTACCCCAACATCAAAGCATTCCTCCGCCCTAGCATCCATGTTTTGATGAGTCCCCATGACTGAAAGTGAGACTAGCAATTGAAACCGTCGTCCGACCTCCCACTTCTCCAAATTCTGTTGATATTGTCATTGCGCACATACTTTTTTTCTTTGAGCTTTTCCAGCCCCAGTGATTAAGAGGGGCTGTCAATATCGGATGACAGGAGTAATTTTGTCACGCAACAAATGTCCAGGTATATATCAGGATTTAACCTGATGGAGTGAGAATAATGTCACCACATTATATGCAAGGGGCCTTTTAGTTTACCTTTTATTTGGTGTATCCTAAATTTCACCAAATATTGCTTTATGTCAGGGGCCAAGATCTAGGAAGTAACTGAGTGGCCTAAATTTTACAGAATGATGCCTCAAAGTTTCTAATTTGAAAACATCTCCTCACCTTGACATTTCATGTTATCTGAGATATGCTTCAAAAATAGATTTAAAAAAATATCAATATCTGGGAATTGTAGTGTATCCTAAATTTCACCAAATATTGCTTTATGTCAGGGGCCAAGATCTAGGAAGTAACTGAGTGGCCTAAATTTTACAGAATGATGCCTCAAAGTTTCTAATTTGAAAACATCTCCTCACCTTGACATTTCATGTTATCTGAGATATGCTTCAAAAATAGATTTAAAAAAATATCAATATCTGGGAATTCTATGTTTAAATCAAAAGGGAAGAGAAAAACATGTGCTTTAAGTGTCTTTATCTTGCCTAAAATCAGTTACTAGTACCATTTACGATTTACAGCTCTAAGTATGTTATAAATCTACATAATTTCTTCCTTCTATGTTAAGAAAAGATTAATCTCTTTATGAACCAGATCTGGAACAACAATTATACAGTTCCACATTTTACTAACTGTTGTACATGAATGACAAAATACATGTATACACAAACCAATATTGATCTATGTCATGTTTTATAATCCCTCTGACTTTTATCTGATGGCCAGCAGCTATGATGCTGTTTATGCATAAGATTAAAGGTATTGGCTAACATTTACCACAGTTAAAAAAATCTGAGCCGCATGATTCCCCATGCTACCAGTGTCTTTGATGAGGTCTAAAAATTAAGCCCTGAAAAAATTGTATTTCAAAATGATTATTTAGTGCTTTAAAAAAGTGAAAATCGTAAGTTGACCAGATTCACTTGCCCATTTCCTCCCACAGACCTATTGTGTGTACACCTAGGTTAATAAAACTCGCCCCGAGTTTTATTGTTTATTCATGTATAACTTGCCATTGGCAGTGTAACTTTCCAAACTTTTGTATTCTAGGGTGTTTATTTGTCCATTTGAACACTACTATGTAGCTCAGATATCAAAGTTTGACAAGTTTTTAAATTGAAGCTCCACAATGTTAGCCTATTACTTTAATAATCTAGCACACTAACTTAGCCTTCATCAACAGATATTATAATTATAAAAGCATGAAAAAAATCCAACAAAATACAGGGAAAGATTAAATTGTATTTATACTTAAGACCTCCCCCAGCCCCCCAAAAAAGTTAGCTAAATGCAATATTAGCAGGCTTAAAGAGACTAATCAGTGGCCATCGAGCCGGCCTTGATGAGAACAAAACTCAACGGCCAGTCACTTGTGCGCTTTAGCTCCGTTCTCGCGTGGGTGTAGTTGATTGTTGCGAACCAGTTCGATGCATGCCAGCAGCCTCACTGGCAGATCGTGTATTCAGTACGGCCAATTGAGACGATAGCAACAAAACTCAGAGGAAGGTTTTCAAATTTACCGAAAACGTGTCGAATTGATTTTCGGGCTCTTTGCGTATTAGGTCGTGCATCCATCGCAGTCCGCTGAGTACTGCAACAAAATAAACACTCCACCGCGTATATTATGTATAACTCGAAACGGAGCTAGCGAACGGGGTGACGGCCGTGAGTTTTGCTCTCATCAGGCCAGTCGATGGCCACGATTCAGTCCCTTTAATTTACTCAAGCTGGTTTGTATGGTTCCAAATTAAAATCTGAAGTAGTTACAGACCAATAAACCTGGAAGTTGTTCACTAGGGGTATAATTGATGGCATATCCTATACCTAAGCAAAGCAGTTAAAGGTATGCATGTGTGGGTGTTGATGTTTCGCGAAACCCATTCGATGCACGCAGCAGTGCACTGGCAGATCGTGTATTCAGTATGGCAAATGAGAAGCAGCAAACTGAGCGGAAGTCCTCCCAAACTTTCCGAAACTTGCCGAATTGATTATTCAGGCTCTTTCGTATTAGCGTGCATGTCCATCGTGATCCGCTGAGTGCTGCAACGAAATGAATACTAAACCGTGTATACAGTATGTAACTCAAAATGAGTTTTGTTCTCATCAGGCCGGTCGATGGCCACGATTCAGCCCCTGTAATAGGAGAAGACAAGTTTCACTCCTGTGACAATTGATTTCTGTGGTACACATGCATGTTGGCTGTTCTGCTGAAGTCAACTGGCAGGATTTTACTCCCAGGAAAATCTCGGGTGATGATGAGGATGATGAGGATGATGATGATGACAATGAAAAAAAAAACACCAATGTTACAAGGGGTGCAGTCATATGAAGAAGAGGAAGATGAGGAGGTGGAAGAGGAAGAGGAGGAGGAGAATGAAAATGACTGAGAACAAGGTCACTACAGGGAGTAAAATCTAATGACTAATAGGAGGAGAAGGAGGAGAAGGAAGAGGAAGAGGAGAAGGAGGTGATGAAGGCACAGGAGAGGAATAGAGAGAGAGAGAACCAACTAATGATGGTGAGTGCAATCTGTCCTGTTGGTATACTACTTAAAATGAGGTCACCAGCTATAATTTGTAACTGCGTGATTAACTCATACCAATTCCAATTGTGTGAATGGATTTGAATAAGAGTGTGTCTCATGTTTTGATCATACAATAGACTCATATGTTTGTTAATGACCTTTCCTGATGATTACATTAAGAGTATTCCTAATTTAGAGAGCACAGTTGTTATTTATTAAATTAAAATTTGGAATTACTTTATTGACAGATAGTTTGTTGAATATTGAAAAAAAAATGAAGAGAAAAAAATACCTAAGGTTCGCACAATTTACTAACTTGATATATTTTGTTGTTTTGTTTATTTAAAGGCCAACTGCCATGGGTCAAGTCAAACACAGAGAGGACGTCAACTAGTCCTGGAATACAGGTACACATTCATGAGCATGCTCTGTTGCAGTGCCATGGTGTACAGATTGTGGGAGGAAACCAAATGTTGTATTTTTTCCACACTGTCATGGCTTTTTCCATTGCATTATGGTTGTCATTAGTGCACCCTTTTCATGATTTTAGTCAAAAGAGGACATTTTTTATTGTCATGACAGTGGGCCTTTAAATGACTCAGAAAAAGAGTAAACCAACAGGACACGAACCTATTTCTGAGACATACAGATGATGACAAAAAAATGAATCCCCTCTACTAAAACTGGAACACATGTACAGGTGTACAGGCCCCTTTTCATAATCAATATTTTGTACATGCTTGAATGCCTGTCTGCCTGTGTGTTGTCAGTTGTTTGTGATATTTTCAAGGATGGGACATCAATAACATTCACAATAGTAGATAGTAGTTGTCCAGTAATCTACAACATTGATCTCAGATCACTCTTTTACCTTAATACTGTCCCCAATTAGATAAAAATGAACATATGTAACGACAACTTAATCAAACAATAATTCAAGCACATCAGTCCCATTAGCAAATGATCAGTGGTGGTTTGAAATTTAAGTTTCAGAGAGTTAATTATTCTAAACTAAAACTCACATCCTTAGAAAAACTCAATTAACACCAGAAACATTCTAGTACCAGTTAAAAACCATGTAGTTCCATAAAAAAGCTGCTTAATCACTATAAAAACCACAAACATATGAATCAATTAGATATCAAAACAAATTTCCCATTCAAAAACCGCTTATATGTATCAAATGATGGGAAAGGTTCTTGAGGTCGGAAACTAATCTACGTTCAATAACATTTTCACATACTTCATAATCTACAACATGGAATGCTAGTGGCATAACACATGCACAGTTGCACACTCTATCATTCTGTCCTTCTAGCATGATGTCATCTCACAGAAATAACAAAAACTAGGTCACTGTACTTTAAATAGCTCTGCAATGTCAAATAAATCACTGGTTAGATTCGTACTGACAAACTACAGAGGCCTTCAGATTTTGTAAGCGAAATGTATTCCCACAAAGCATCACTGTATCACATCATCATTGCCCATAATGGGGAAACAGATTGGTCCATTTATGTTGATCAACTTGTTAGTCAGTACAGATCCTCGTTTCATTCTGTAAATTATTCAACTCAAGGCTCCTATGTGAAGGAATTTCAAGAAACCGTGATATCTGTCTACAATTTGAATTGTTAGGTAAATTCTTCCATGTTCTAGCACAGTGCTTTTCGTAATTGCAGGTGCTACATGTACTGTCTGAAATATAACATTCTCACAAGACGTTTTCTCATTGTGATCCAAACTTATCATAGCATTTAATGTGGTCATACAGATTAAAAAAATCTAATTAAAATATCTAACTTTGACATGTTTGTCCCATTTCAGAGAAAAGGTTAATATGTCAATTTTAAATAAATTTTTACCAGATATTTATTTTGTTAAATCCATCTACTGGGACAAAACTTTTGGTAACCTATTTGTTGTACTTTATGGTGAACAGAATATATTACTCTGCTCATTTGCAAATCATCTAAATATTGCATGATGTCGGAAGTGAACACTGTAAGATACATTAATGTGATAAAGTACAATTACTTCACCAGAGACAGAACATTCTTTTATTCTTGCTTTCTTTTTAAAGGGAAGTGGATTCAGAAACCAAGTTGGCAGCAGAAATGTAAAATAACAAGATGTCAGGGCACAATCATTTTCTTTGTTATTTCCTAATTCTTTTTTAACATATAAAACATGATTACTTCACTTTAAACAAGGGTTAGTGACCCTGCAATAGACACGACATAGGAACCAACATTTGCCAATGCTGGACCAAATAACATGAATTCTCAGGGCCTCACCCAACCCTCCACCCTTGATATAAAATTGAAACGAACCCTGGCACACTATCAATAAAAGGTTTATGGTATAGTCTAACCAATGTGTGTCCAGCCAGTGCTGGCTGGCTGGCTGTCTGCCCAGTAGATTGACTTGTATGCTGAAAACCCACCCAGCGTTCAATAATCTCATTTCGTCTGCTTGTCAATGTTTCTATCACTAGACCGTGCAGTACATCCAGGAAAATGCCTTGTTAGCGAGCGTTGTTGCTTTTGGCACAAAACTACACGAAGCGCAGATGTCAGTCTGAAATTATATAAGTGCACTGACAATAGATTGGTGATTTGTCGTAATATGTCAAATTAAATCTGGATGGCAGTAACGAATGCGTGCACTTTTGAACTTGGTTGATGACAGTCCCACTAAGTGCCTGCAGCATCATTCATTCATGCCACATCACACTGGTGTACATTATTTGCACTCTGAGTAAGTGTGATTGTACTTGTAAGTAAACCCTTTGAGTGCCATACAGATTGGCAGGGTGGGCGGGTGCTCAGGAGACTGGACCACCACAGAAAATTATAACATGGTATATTGCTAACTGAGATTGTATCATTGTAACAATATCATGAAAAAACACAAGTTTTCATCTAATTTGTTTTCATCATTAAAACCACTTGCTCAGGGAATTTTAGCTGTATATAAAATCACTTTAAACTTCCATGACCCAATAAAATGATGAAAACTACATTTTTGTCTGTGCGGGGATATCTGTCCCTCCCTGCCAAAAATTAATCATTACACATTTGCTATATCTACATCTTTCCATTGTCATATATGTCCCTTTAAATGGGTTTACTCAATAATGTTACTGAGTGTCACCTAATTTCCATTCACATAATTTTGTTGGAATTATTTAAAGATGCTGAACATTATGCTTTACTTTGAAAACAAATATTAATAATGGCAAAAGAAATCAGTATTTAAATGATATGCTACGACCAAAGTTGGGCAATTATATATTTTGATGGCTATTTGATGTTGGTGTTCTACTCAAATCTTCTGAGACTACAAAATATTAAATTTCCATCAACATGCATTGCATTGAACAACATGAATAAATGATGATTAAACATGGCAGCAATCTCTAAGCACATCAGATATTATACACCTTTCTTTCTAGCTATTATTATATGCTTTTATATGCTTTTATATGCTTTTATAAAAAATAAAATAAGTAAAAAAAATAGGTCTCACATGAAATCAGTTGAATGCTCAGGGTGCACTAACCTTCAGTTAGGTACAGAAAAAAAGGATACTGTAATGAGTATAGTCTTGTTGAGTTCTTGTCTGTAAATTACATCTATTAACCACAAACAATAAATCTGTGCCCAGACAAAAAACGTGGTTAATTTACTGTGGCCAAGAAGAATGTTAAAGCATGTGTAAATTCAATCTGGCAAGCAGGCATTTTCTCCCATCCACAGTAGCTTGCTTGCCACCTAATTTGATGTGGCATCAAATTACAGAAATAATCTAGCGATAATTACTGCGTGTGCTGGCATCTGATTTCAAACAAGCAATCAAATTATGAGGTCACATCATGACTGACACTTTCAGAGTTTGTCACATCATAAAATCACTTAGTACATTTCACGGGTGAAGACAGGGGTATAGCTGTGGGAAAGGGGACTTTGGGCTGAGGCAGAGACATGTGCCCCCACAAATTTCACAGGACTTCACAAGGTACACCCACCCACCCCCCCACCCACACACACACACACACACAAATAGAAGGTATTATAGCCCTATACACTAAAGTTGCCACTTGCTCCCAGCAATGCCCCAAATGTGTTTTCCACATAATAATGCAAGCAATGTAATCAACGCCCCTATGCTACTCATAACCCCAAAAATCCTTGTTATGCCATTAGCTGAAAGGGGTTTTTTTGTCTTTGCACTAATACTTTAAAGACACTGAACACTGTATAACATTGTGGAGGTTCAATAAAATTTTCAAAATTTGGTACTGGTATCTGAGTTATGTAATTGAGCTTAACCCGTTGATAAAGTTTGATATTGATATTTATACATATTTGCCATAGACACAAGCCCAAGATATCTTGTACTTAGTCTCCAATGGGTTAAATGGTGTAAAAAACACAAAAATGCAAAACTTTGGAAAGTTATGCTGCAACCAGGTTTATGTACATGTATAGAAGCATGGCAAAACTGTGTGATCACAGATCATGGACCCTGCATAGATTTTTAATCTTTTTAAAGCAAAAAATGGCTATTTTGAAGCACAATTTTTTTAGGGCTTCATATTTTTAACCCTTATCAGAGACACTTACAGCATGGAGGATTATGAAGCTCAGATATTTAAAATGGGAAACATTGTGAAATCATGTCTTTAACATTCCCATACAAAGACTTACAAAGTACACATTAATGAGTAACAGAAATCATATTGAAAACTAGAGCAGTTCGACTGCGCGCAGTCGATGGGTATGCCTCCGCAGTCCGCACTCCCATCCAACTGATGCAATTTGAAAAGATTCAAGTTACCATGGTAGCAGTGTTGGGTCTGAGACAGTTTCAGCCGAGACGAGACGAGACCGAGACAATTAGCGTTCGAGACCGAGACGAGACCGAGACACTTGTTTTCAGAATCAGCCGAGACGAGACCGAGACAATTACCTTCGAGACCGAGACGAGACCGAGACACTAATG